>JAJEJO010000092.1:1065671-1182781 GCA_020662805.1 Glaucomys volans | reverse complement strand
ATAACAGAGTGTGTGACAGATACCATTGCCCTGTGTACATGCATGAATGCACAGATGGTGTGACTCTACTTTGTGTACAACCAGTGAAACAATAGCTGTACTCCATTTGTGTTCAATAAAAAAAAAATTATCACAGACTGTTATAATCATAGAATTTCACACTGATCACAGTATGTAAGATTAGGCATGTATATGTGGACAAAGGTAGAGATAAGGGCATCTATCAAGTCACCTAAATCTGGGAATAGCCTGCATGAATGTTCACTTTTAGAAAATCTTTAAGTCTAATCATGGTGAGAATTTGCCTTCAACCAAAATATCCAGTAAAGGATTCAATTGGAATTTCCATTTTTAGTACAGCCCACCATTTGCAATTTGTATTTTCTTTACTTGGTCCCTATAGAGACCATACTGAATAGTAATCTCAGGATATGAGACTATACCAATAAAGCAAGAAACTTGGAGGCAAGACATTATGAGGGATAACAGAACTTTGTGACAAAAAAATCACTATTACATGATCCAAATACACCCACAAGTCAAATTGTACCCTCTTAATTGATCAAACCCAGTTAATTTCAAGAAAACCCATCCTGTTTCCCAGCACAAGAGTATAAAAGAAGGAACCTCTGTAATCAGAGTCTCAGAGACTGAGACTTCTGGTTAATTTTTCAGTTCTCAAATATACAAAGTGTATTTGTGCTTGTGACAGAGGCAAAAAGTTTATCCTTTTCATCTTTTCCCATTAGGAAGATCACTTCAAGCCTCTCTGATTCATTTGAGCAGAACTACCCAAGAGTTCAGCAAATCTGGTTTGCCAGGGATGGAGATCCATAGAGGAGGGCCACATCCTAGAAATTTTTGACACATTGATCATATCACACTATGTGTTTTTCTTTAATGAAGATCCATAGAAATATTTCTTCAACCTTAATATTAGGAGAAACTATAATTCTCTTGAACAAACTGGTTTATTTTGATCCTAAGTAAGTGGTTCTGAAAGTGTGGTTCCTGACCAGCAGCAGCAGCAATATCACCTGAGAACTTATGGGAAATATGTATGTTTAGGGTCCCATCCCAGACCTACCAAATTAGGAACTCTGGATGCAGGACCCAGCAATCCCTGTTCTGATAAGTCTTCTTGGTAATTCTGATTGGAAGCCAAAATTTGAAAACAACTGTCCTTTTTAACTGGTGGCTGAGAAACTTCAAGCCAGTTTTGCAATCTCTAGCTAGCCCATAGTTTAACTGTTCTCTCCACCATCTTGGTGGCAGAGAAGGCTATTTCAGCACCCTTATATCCCTATCTCCTTGAAATTTCAAAAAAGATTTTGACAACACTAACTGACTGAACTAGGTAGAACCAGGAAATCCTATTTCAGGAAACTAGTAATTTATTTGTTCAAAGATGTGCAATATGTCTTTGAGTTAAAAGGTACATTAGGATTGTGTTTCAATTCCTTAATCTGTAACCAAGTAGTTGGTTTTGAAAAGCCTGTATGATGTTGACCAATTATGTTTTAAAAACAAAAAAAGGATTTCATCATTTTATATATCCTAAGTACCCTTCAATTTTAATTACAAATGATTAACTGGGTGTGATTAAGTTTTGTGGGTGAGTTATCTATCATGAATGGCTGATTAGCTTGGAAATCTCTGGTTCTTGGGTTAATAGAACACGCAGAAAATCTAAGTCTATAATGTCAAATGAAAAAATATGGCTCATTGTCAGGAACTGAGTGTTTTTCAGCTCCTGTCACTGATTTTTAACCTTTCAGAAGCCAGAGATAATTTGTTGTACTCAGTTTTACTAGAGTGCACGTGAGACCTTGGATGAGACCTTTTCCCCCTGGACCTCATTTATGTCTCTGCAAATGAGAACATTGGATTTCCTCATCTCTAAGGTCACTTCCATTTCTGATATTATGAGAGTCTGGAAATCCAGAGATCCAAGACACACACCCCCATAGTGCTCCAGCACCACTTCAATATTGCTGCTCTATCCTGACCTCTGCCTGATCAGAAGGAAGAAGGGGAAGGTTAAGGACTTTGATGGTTGCAAACCTCTAAAAGCATGACTTTAGAGATCTTGGGAATTCAAATAATTTCAGAAATCATATGCCAGCCAGCATTTGTTACAGTGCCATGTGGAGATCAGCTGTGGTGTGAATTGGGAGATACTATTCGCTCTTTCCTAAGTGATATGCAGGAATCCTGGAGGGAATTCATCATTAATTTGGTGAGAACAAGATGTGAACTCTACAGATCCTTCCTTGGGGGTGGAGGTGGGTAGAGATGATCTTAAAGAGCCAACTCTGCACAAAATTACTTAAGCATATGTATTGAAAAGTGTGGGGATTTGGGTTTATGCAAACACTCCCCTACCCTATCCCATCAAAAGCACATATTTGTTGAATAATTTGAACAGTAGAGAATTCCATAAAGGAAGGAGAATAGGTGTGGTTTGGTGGGCTCGAATTACCTATGTAATTCATAAGATTCATCCACTTTGCTTTGTACAATTTATTGAACCTAATTCATTAGTATAAAGAGCAGCCTGCTTGCTTCCCCTGTTCCTCAACTAGCTGAATACCTTGCTGTTTTTCATTTCATTTTCCAGACCAATTTCTAATATGGTTATATTTATAGATACCTTACTATGTGAAGTTTCTTCTAAGAGAATATCCATTGAATTTGATAGTCTCAGAGAATATTTTGTGCCAGATTTTATTATTAGTTGCATTAAAACTGCTGGCTTATAATTCCCAAGCAACCCCTCCACCACCATTTTCTGTAAAAGAGAGCTTTTCTTGCCAGGACTCAATTTTCTACTTCTTTCAGTTGATGTAAACGTCATATACCTGCCCCTAACCTCTAGAGTAATCTGTAGCATTTCCTCATCTGAAAATAATGATTTTCATTCTCACGAATCCTTTTGTGTCAGGACCTCAAGTGGTGGTGTTCTACATTATTTTGTTTGGGAATATGTCAGGGTAATTTTAACCATTTTAAGAGAGAGACTCCCTAAATAGCTCTTTTTTGAAATGTGGTATTAAAACAGATAGTCAAATAGCAAAATTGTTTTAGTAGGACATTTAGCGACAAAAACAACTGGTAGTTTGCCTAGATTTTTCATCTATTAAAGGCTGCTTCAAAATGGTGTAGCACAGCCAGGGAAGATGCAAGGTTGGGAATTACCATATGTCAGAGCTAGGTATTAAGCTCAGGTTACCTGAATTAGTGTTTCTTGAAGGCGACATGGGCCCTGGCAAGATGTGACAGAGTTTTTGCCTCAGGGCCTCTCTGACATTAAATCTTGAGGACTGGGTTCAAGTTTATGTTTCAGGGGATACCTACACTTATTTGTCATGTAAAACATAATGCATTAGACTGCCATGTGACTGCAGAGGGGTAAGTGATGCTTTTTTTAGGAAAAAAATCGCCAAGGTCAATATGGACCTCCTGGGTAGACACAAAGGCAGGGTGATTCTAATAAACAATAAGATGACTTAATGAAGCTAATTAATCAAGGGATTACCCAACAGGAAAGAATAAGCAACTGCAGAGCATTTCCTCAGCCCCCTCCCTCCCCTTATGTCACAGGAACACCAATAAGACTCCTCCATCCTCCACCTCCCACTCTCTAGTGCCAGATTGGTAAGCGCTTAGCCAAGCATGCTGGGAGACACAGAACAACTGAAGGGAAGGAGTATCCGGATGTCTTGGATTTTCTTTCCATTCTGTTCTGTTCTGTTCTCCTAATACCACCTCATTGCTAGACGTAGGTAGGCATTGGGCATGACAATCAACTACATTTGAACTGAGCAGATGAAATATTGAAGACACAGCCAGTCTCCAGGAGAAATGTCTCAAAAGCAGCCTCAGTCACCTAATCAGACTTTAATTTCAATCACAAATGACACAGAATCATCAAGCTCTGTCGTTTCCAACGATACCACAAATAAAGGACGGACCGGAGACAACTCTCCAGGAATAGAAGCACTGTGTGCCATCTATATCACTTATGCTGTGATCATTTCAGTGGGCATCCTTGGAAATGCTATTCTCATCAAAGTCTTTTTCAAGACCAAATCCATGCAAACAGTTCCAAATATTTTCATCACCAGCCTGGCTTTTGGAGATCTTTTACTTCTGCTGACTTGTGTGCCAGTGGATGCAACCCACTACCTTGCAGAGGGATGGCTGTTCGGAAAAATTGGTTGTAAGGTGCTCTCTTTCATCCGGCTCACTTCTGTTGGTGTGTCGGTGTTCACATTAACAATTCTCAGCGCTGACAGGTGAGTTTCTTTTCTCTGTTTTATTTTCAAGGATGTGGATTTAGGCAAAAAGAAAGGAAAGCCTGTGTTTAGCATTTACTAGCTATTATTCTGTTTTTCTCACTCTCTATAACCTGGATGAAAGATTGGAAAATCCGGTGGCATTTTAAATGAAAGTTGGTGTAAAAATGTTAACATTCCAGCATTAGCATCTGATGAGAGGATGAAAATGTATGCTTTGGGGGAATTTATTTTCTTTGAAGTGTAATTGTTTGCTTGAAAGAATACTGAATAGTGTTTTTATTTTCCTCCGGCTTATTAAGTAAGGCAAATTGTTGCAGGTGTGAAAGAAAAAAATTCATGCTTTTCATGCTTTATACATTAGTGCAGCCTAGTGGTACAATATAGGCAATATGAAAACATCGGCATAGGTATGAAATTGACCACATATGCCTTAGTGTACACCAGGAGGAAGGAAAAGAGATAACATTCATCTAATTTATTTGAAATTCAGCAAACTAGCTAAAAACAGAAAAATGGTGAGGATTTCAGCTCCCTGATAACTCAGTGTAATGTCATCACTTAATTCTTTTTGTTTTCTCCATAGGCATTCAGTGACATGATCCTTTCCAGGGAAATAAATTAATCCTGATTGACTTTCAGAGCTTTATGGACAGTGTGTGAGAACCTCTTGCCATCAGGGTGTTTGGATACTTGTGTTAGGATGTTTTCAGTCTAAGTACTGTGTTTTTTGTGTTCCTATTATAGAATGATAACTGAGAAAGCATGAAAAATAAAATTGAGGCTCCAAATGTTAAAAGTGATGTTTAAAAAGCCTGCAAGAAGCCTGTAAGTAATCAATGCCTGGCAGTACCAGAAGGAATAGCTTCTTTCGATTCTGGCATCTGAGAGGAGGAAAAGCTTCCCTCCGAGTCTTTTTTGGATTTTGCTTTGACTGGTCTTATTTTCTGTTTGAGGGCAGACTTGCATAAATGCTATATATTTTGAAGTGGATTTGTCCCAATGAGATGGCATCTTTTACACCTGCATAGGACTTCTGATTTCACTCTTTACTTGTCCTAAATCTCCCCCCCGTGGTTCATTGGTTTTGGCAACTAAGTAGACTTAGGAATGGAGAAGAAATTAACCCTCACCTCTTTACTGCTGTAAATCCCTGGAATTCTTTTCTAGAGAGATTGAAGACTGCTCACTCTGAAAAAAAGAGTTAATTCAGTTTAACATGAGTCACTTATAAAAAAGGAATTCTTTTAGAACACTTAAGGTAATACATAGGTAGTGAATTATTTTCAATCACACATAAAATCATAGTGAAAAATGTTTGTCCTAAATAGAGGTCTAGACATAATATTGTAAAATTGCAAATCTGAAATATCTCATGGGAGTGAATAGGGAAAAACTGATTAGCATAAATATAAAATCCTGGGGTGTATTATGTGTCTTTGAAACCATTACCAATCCTAGTCAGTTAATGTTGATTTGTTTATGTGCGTATGGATAGGAGGTAGAACTGGATGACTGCTAAATTCACTTCTAACCCTAAGAGTCTGTAATATTGGTGTTTATGTTAACCCTTGCTTTTGCTTATGTGTTTCCAGATACAAAGCAGTTGTGAAGCCACTTGAGCGACAGCCCTCCAATGCCATCCTGAAAACTTGTGCAAAAGCTGGCTGCATCTGGATCGTGTCTATGATATTTGCTCTACCAGAGGCTATATTTTCAAATGTATATACTTTTCGAGATCCCAACAAAAATATGACATTTGAATCGTGTGCCTCTTATCCTGTCTCTGAGAGGCTCCTGCAAGAAATACATTCTCTGTTGTGCTTCTTAGTGTTCTACATTATTCCACTCTCGATTATCTCTGTCTATTATTCTTTGATTGCTAGGACTCTTTACAAAAGCACCTTGAACATACCTACTGAGGAACAAAGCCATGCCCGCAAACAGGTATGTATTGATTGGCAGTCATGCAAATAGTTTGAATTTAGATGCAAAATTCCTCCTTTTACAATTGTATACTTACCTGTGCATAAATTCAATAGCAGTTTAGTATTTTTGTTATGACCAGGGATTGTGGTTTTAATCCTAGCCCTATCACATATTAGCTGAGCAATCTTGAGCAAGCTATTTAACATCTCTGAGCTTTAATTTCCTTCCCTGTAAAATGTAAACAACGACTAGATGATATAGATGAAATGCTTAGCATAGCTCCTTGTGCAGAGTATGAATTAAATAAATGATGGAGTTATTTTTATTAGAGAGGGGACAGCTGAAGTTTGTGAGGAGAGAAATTTATTTACCCCATGGAATAGTAGGAACATCACATACGGTGAGACTGTAAAGCAAAGCATATTTTGCTGTAGACAATGTAATAGAATAATAGAAATGCACAGAATTGTAGAACTGGCAAGAAGCCATAACATTATTCAATGCAAACCATTTACACACAGATGAACAAACTGTGGTGGGGGGGGCAGGGAGCTGGATGAAGAGCCAGTGGCAAGAGAACACAGTGACTCACAGAAGCTTAATTAAAACCAGTTTGGTCTCCTCACATAAATATGGACAGAAGAAAAGGGATGTTGCCAAAACATAGTTCCATAGGATTTCTACCCTTGGGAGAGGGGGAAGTGATTCCATTTACTTTCTGATTTGTATGAGGAGAGTTGCGCCTTTTTTGGGAGCTAGTTCAATTAGTTACACAGTGGTGCTCAGAGGCTTAAGTTGCATTTTTAATGCTTTTGTGAACCAGTTAACTTTGCTCTGACTGTGACAACAGACTATATCTTCACTTAATCTGGTTCATTTCTCTTACTAATAGATGTGAATAGGATTATCATCATACGTGAAAAGTGGCACATTTGTTTTTAGTCCTTTGACTACTTGGTTAGAATTCCTGTAGACAAATAACACTCCCCTTATTTTGGTACTAGGGATCAAATCTGGGGCTTTGAGCATACTAGCCGAGCACTCTACCATTGAGCTATACCACCAGCCCTTACAATCATTTTTGGATACCAACATGACAACTTTCAAAAATCCTCGAAGGCTATTCTAACCTCTTCAGACTCTGCTGATGTCGCAAAAGCAATTTTGTATAATGTCTTTCCTGAGTTTTAATTAAATGAAATTACTGGGAATTCCACGACACTCCTTGAATTAACTGGAGTTGTCCTAGAGTATCTCAAAATTAGGGGACAGTGGGAAGTCTCTGAAATAGAGTTAATGAGCCCAAGATCATGGGTAACCATGCCAATTAACTTGCTGTACTCTGTAGTCACAGGCTGACTTCTGGCACATCCCAGTCAGTTAGCTCACAGCACATGTTCAAAGGGAGACCAGTGTGTTAATTGTAAATTTCTGTGTAAATTTATAGAGATTGGCTTTTAAAAAATCTCTGCCAGCTAAATGATTTTTTTTTTTTGTGTTATTTTTCTTCCCCCTGTAGATTGAATCCCGGAAGAGAATTGCCAAAACGGTACTGGTGCTGGTGGCTCTGTTTGCTCTCTGCTGGTTGCCGAATCACCTACTGTATCTCTACCACTCATTCACTTACCAAACCTATGTAGATCCCTCTGCCATCCATTTTATTGTCACCATTTTCTCTCGGGTGCTGGCTTTTAGTAATTCTTGCGTAAATCCCTTTGCTCTCTACTGGCTGAGCAAAACCTTCCAGAAGCATTTTAAAGCTCAGCTATTCTGCTGCAAGGCAGAGCCGTCAGAGCATTCTCCTGCTGCTACCCCTCTTAACAACCTGGCTGTGATGGGAAGGGTCCCAGTTCCGGGCCCTGGAAGCACACAGGTGTCTGAAATTAGTGTGACCCTGTTCAGTGGGTGCAGTATGAAGAAGGAAGAGGACACAGTCTAGCTTTTCAATTAAAAATGGTGTTCTTCCCTCCAATGTGTGTATCCAACTCTAAGCTGTGCATAGGTGTATGGTGTCCAGATTCTTGTTGTTTGTGAATTGTGTTGAAATCTTAAGAGTGAAGGATTCCTATTAGTAAAAGATAAACCATGATTTTCTTCAAAGTACAAACAGGAATGTCTTTGGGCTTTCTAAATAAAATGAAGCCTGTTAAGTATAGAAAGATGCTTTTGCATATGCCAGTGAATTGTAAGGGAAGCTGACCAGGAGGGAAGGCAAAAGAAACAAAATGAAACTTAAAAATCCACTGTTTCCATCCTTCTCTGATGCTTTGCATTTCTCACCCAAGTGATTGTCATAAAATTGTGTTCATGTTTATAATGTGCTGTAAACCTAGCAATCGCAGTTATACTTTGTGTATGAAAAGGGATGTAAAAGATAAAACATCTCTTAAACATTTTCTTAAAAAAAAAACACCTTCATGGAATGACTGCCCTTTTCCATTAATCTCTATCTCATTATAAATCTGTGCAATTGAAATGTAAATGTTTGGGGGTGAGTACTGAGTAAGGGTCTGGGGAGGATGATTGCCTCACTGGGTCAACACGTAATTGACTTAATGTGGTTCTACTTACAATTATCATTGATTAATAACTGGGCAAAGTTATTTTCCACAAATATTTTGAAGAACTAGCCTTTTTCACAGACAGAATAAATGGTATGTTTATGGTATCATTAAGGGACCCTGTTGAAAAACCTGCAATCCTGCCAGTGTCTGAAATTCTTCCTTTAAGGAAACTGACTTCTTTCGGGTAAGCAGTGCCCTCTTTCTAAAAACATGCAGAATTACCACATGGAAATCCCTAACACCTGGATGTGAGATCATCATCAGATCATCTTCCTGCTTGATTTTATTAAACTCAATGGGTGCCTAAGTCCTGTAAGAGTATGACCTAATTAATCTCTGTTCCTGGAAATCAGATGGAAGAATCTGATCTTCTATCCTCTGCTCTTACTTGCTAACACAATAAGCGTGTTACTGTCATTTTACAAACTGTTGTCAATAGATTTGTCAGACGTAGATTTGTGGTTTCAGAAAATGTGCTCTCAGCAGCAAATTAAAGCTTATGTTTGTCACTATAGATAAATTTTGTATTTTAAAGAACTTGGTTTTTTAGTGTGCTTTTGGTAGTTTTGAGCTTTCTTTAAATGGCTTGTGTAGTTGTGAACTTTTGCTAATGATGTGGCTCAAAAGGGAACATATGTATATCAACACAAGACTAAATTTCTGTAAAACTGGTTTACTTAAAGTGGGGGTGCTCATATTGTATTAATATTGTTTTAAAGTTGGCATTGTAACAAGCAGGGGGAAACAAATATGAAATAAAAGATTTGAATGGCTTTGTGTAATTTATATTCAAAAACCAGCATTTCTGGCAGAATATAACTAAGAACCCATTTCAACTCCAAGATTTATGTTATTTTCAAGTCACAGAACTCCAAAATATTACGATTATTCTCACTTTGAGTAAAAATTACATCTTTACTCTCCTAGCATTTTAGAAATAACTTGATAAAAGTACCAGATTTCAAAAGCCAAGAGAATCTTTTAGCAGTTCATAAAACCAGAGATCAAATAACTTTCTTTTTTCATTCTTAGTAATCCCCAAGTGAGTTAGGGATCTGATATAAAGTAATTCCCTACATGGTTTTATAGGGTGCCAACCTCCTCCTATCCTTAGCTGGAGAATCGGGTTTAAAATTCATTGCTTTATTTTGATGTTTTTCAGAGGGGGTGTTCTCTCTTTTAACAGATTTTGTCAGAGGTAACCTTATAAATAGGCCACAATATCCACAGTGTCTTTCACACTGCTCATTGTGATACCAGAAATGTTCCCAAGGAAGATTTCATTTGTTTGGAGAAAGTCCTAGGTACTGGAAAAGTGGGATATATGCCCAGCAAATTTCATATATGATTCAATTTTGCTCAGTCGTCCCTCACCCAAGATTTAGGATATGGACCATAAGAATACACTATAAAGCATGAAAACATAGTCACAAAGTTAGGTATAACCAAAATCATGTTCATCAGGAGTCTTTGTCGTAGAAGTTGAAAGTGCTACATTTAACACTGGCATGCCTGCTGCAAATAACGAATTTGGGTTTAAAGAATTTCTGCAATTTGAATTACCTTAGGTCAAGGATCCATCAATCTTTGTCAGAAGGAAGTCCTTTTATTTCCACTAAGTCTTGAAATTATAGGGTATGGGGACAAGAATATTCCTGAACAGAGTGGGCTTGAAGAGGTTTTTTGTATAAAATATAGTTTGGTGTAGTTCCTTGACTTTCCAGAAAGAGTTCCTAGGCTAGGTAGGTGATTTTTCTGGCCAAGTAGTCTCTATTTTTGTAGATTCATGTATTTCTATTTACAAAGAAGGCTGTGTTCTATTAGGCCAGGAGTACCACACAGATCACCCTTTACAGAGGTCAGAGAGAGGAGGAAGAAGCAGCTATTCAGCTATTCGGATTCCTCTTTCAAACCCCAGCAGTCTCTATGTGGCCCATCTCCACTGTCCTCCTGGTGTTTCAGGAGACACTGCCTATCTTTATAGACTCTCTTTTTACTTGTTACTTTGAGTGTTTTTGTGACTTGCAAATTAAAAAACATCTTGAAAAAGGTTGCAAAGAGAGATGCTTTGGGAATACCTGTTACTAGGAGTTTTTCTGTGCATATATAAAGGAAAAAAGCACAAAGAGGAACCTGGCCTCACAGACGACAGCACTGTTTAAATTCAACGGTCAGGTGTCATAGTCAAAGAGAATGATATCATAGACACAAGTGTGCTTACCTCCCAATTCCACTGCTCCACTATTATCATGTATCAGTAACTAATACTCCTTCAGCTGCTCCTTTTAACTTCTCTCTCTGGGTCTCCTTGCTTCTGTTCTAGTCTGACACCCATGTGTTCCATACTTAAACTTCGTGGGGGAGGCTCTTGAGGCTCTTACTCAATCAAGCACAATCTACAATGCATTGCTATCTAACCTGCCAGGTCACCCCACAGACCTCTGGGCAGTCTTTGGGCCAGGGTGGCTGAGTGACATGGGACTTAGGCATAAGGAATATTTTTGGTCACCTGCTTGTAAAGGGCTTGTGGGTGCAGCAGGCACTCACTGCCAATGTGCAGTAGGGTAGGGAGCATATAATCACACTGCTGAAAACAGATACACACAATTTTTGGATCCAGGAAGAAACATAAAGCAATGTTTAAAGGAGCCTAAGAAAACCCATATAAAATGCATGCAAATTCAGTTCACTAATAGTTCCTACCAGAACAAGAATTTCATGATAAAAAATGTAATTGAAAACAAAAACAAACCCAAACTACTATTTTAAAAACACTGTTATGATCAAAACCAGATTCACATTGCTGGTATGTGTGGAACCAGGATTTTCTAGAATCCACACACAACCTCTATGCTTATTGTCAAAGGTCACTGGAATAGTAGAAATAATTTCGCCCTGGAAAGCTTTTCCCCACTCTGAAATCCGGGTTATTATATTCATGTTTACACATCATATATTATTTTTAATGAATTAATAGTTTTAAATAGAATTTTTAATACTAGAGCAACACATATCGATAAATATAATCCATATACAAAAAAGCTCTTTGGAGTCTTCAATAGATTTTTAATGTAAAGGGGTGCTGAGACCCAAAAGTCTAAGAACCGCTGTTCTCCAGCATCCTGAACTTTTCCTACCATATCATTTGCTAGCTATTCCAAGTCTTTATCCCTTGAACTATGCCTGTCTTGTTCACTGTTGTCGCCAGAGCCTGGTACAGTGCTTGGCACTTAATAGTTCAATAAATACCCACCGAATTAAAAATATGGACCCCTTCACTTTCAGCAATGTGTACAATTTCTGAAAAAAAAATCTATTTGAAAAAGAAGCATGTTATGTATTTATAAAAGAAAGACAAACAGTCGACCAGTGAAGCTGGAGTTTACTCTGGAATGTTTACAACTGAGCTTCAAATTTGGACCTTGAGCACCTGTGAGTACTGGAGTACAAGCACAGGTAACCGCTGCCCGTCCTTCCTTCCAATAGAATCGAACAACAGCCTAAGGTACCAGATCAATATGAGAGAAAGCTAAGCCTGGGAAAAGGTTGGCATTTCCACCCCATCGTTGGTTCATTCATTCACTCACTCACTCCGCAGTAAATCCCAGACCCCGTGTCAGGTGCTTAGGCTACCACTGAATTACAGTGGATGCCTATCCTAGGGCAATCATTAAAAGTAGGTAAAAGACGATTCCTGCGCAGGGGAGGGGCTAGCAGGGGAAGGAGGCGCGTCATTTTCTCTAAGCAAGAGAAAGTTCTCCTGCCCGCCCCACCCACTTTCCCAAGATGGCGGCTGCCGCGATACCGCCCGGCGCCCGCTGCATGAGAATATTCCCACGCCTTCCTTCAGGACACCGCTGGAGCCCAACCTGGCCAACCCGCGGGAGACTCCGCCCAGCCTCAGGTTCCCAAGGGGTTGAGGGTCCCAGAGGGCCACGTCCCGTTTTTGGGCGGGCTCTGGTGGGCGTTGACACGAGGCAGAAACGCGCCCCCTGGCGCCCCGCCCCCGTCCACCAGCCGCAAGCCTGCGTCGGCGCCTTTTGACGCTACTGTGGGCGTGTCGGCGCGATCCGCGACGTCGCGACGCGCCGGCAATGGCGACTGCGTCAGCCTGACTGGGGCTTCGTTTTTAAATCATTTCCTGACATTGCCGCGGGAGCCGCAATCGCCTTACACCCGGTTGGCGGCGGCGGCGGCGGCAGCGGCGCGCCTGTGCGCTACCGCTGCGCCCCGGACCAAGCGGCGGCACCGCGGCCCAGTGAAGCGAGCCAGGTGGGCGGCGGCGCGGCCGAGCTCAGAGTAGCTACGCGCGCGCGCGTGCGGCGGGCGGGCGGAGTCGGGGGTGGTGCGGCGACAGAGCTCCCCCGACTTCCCGGGGACTGCTGGGGCGCCGTGGGGAGGCGGGCCGGGGGGCGGCGGGGCGCGAGCCGAACATAGCGGACCTCCCTTTCTCTGCTCCCCTCTAGCGTCGTCTCGGCCTCTTCTCTAGTCTAAACCCTGCCCGTGGGCTAGGTAGGAAACATGAGCGGCAACAACTTGGATGCGAACGATGAGTTTGATGAGCAGTTGCGAATGCAAGAATTGTACGGAGACACCAAGGACGGTGACACCCAGAACGATCCCAGCGGAGAACCTGATTCTTTTGGGCAGCAGCCGGCTGACACCCCCTATGAGTGGGACCTGGATAAGAAGGCATGGTTCCCCAAGGTAAAATAGTGGCACGGGCGCTACTGCGGAGCGGGCCGCCTGGTCAGCCTTGCCGATTACTCCTATTACGTTTGCTTTGCTGAGGTCCATGATCCTAGCCCCCCTTGTCTGGTCGTGACGCGTCTTTTTGTTGCGTCTGTTGCAGAACCAATGTGTAGAGAAACGTAAATCTTTAGGTGGTGTCTTAAATGCATTTTGTATGCCTTATTAATTTTGTCTGTGAAGGTCACAGCTGCTTATTACATTGATGACTGCTTTTTATTGCAAAGAGGAAAAACACTAGATTTAGTAACGGTTGATCTCAAGATAGTCAAGGTGACATACCCTGAGAATTCAGATGTTTAGCTTATGTACTGTGTGCAGTTTGTTGATTTTTTTTTTAAAAAAGCCATTTATATATCTTTATTGTTTGAGCTTTCTTTGCCCCTTGCTTTATTTTCTTACTGAATTTTGTCCCTGGGCACATATCTTTGAACTGTATAACCAACTACAGGACTGTGACTATAGATGCACAGAAGGGGATGGAAATGATCTGTGTACATTTGTTTGGAGCACTTGGAAATTGTTAAGTGTTTTATTTCAGCTTGGAAGTAAAATAACTGGTTTTAAACTTGGTTCTCTAAACTTTGTGGTAAAAGTACCCTGATAACATAAGACTCATATGAGCATCAGTATGAAAGGATACTAACAACACAGTAAGTGACTTGCAAGCCAATGTACAAAACATGTCTCCATTGTATGATTGGATGGTTATTTTAAAACTTTATTTCAGCGTTTTTTTTTTTGATTTTGTATGTGTATATTCCAATTTCTCCAAATTGTTAAAATGGACTGATTACTTATGTACTGGTAATACCAGCTTGAGTGCAGATTTGTTTTCTTTCTCCTTCTGAGTACTTACAACAATAGTCTGGTAAGGGATCAATTTGTAACTCTCTTTTTAATGTTATTGAAGCACATACCTCTTCAAATTTTCCCCATTCCTATGTGCACCTCGTATTGATTGGTATAATAACTACATTTTTGTCATTGTGCAGTTGTGCTTCCAAGGAAGACATGCGATTTGGACTTGTTCTTAATTTGTGTTGACATTAACAGATAGTGTAATTTAATTAGTGATAGAGTTATGAGCATTTTGTTTTATAATTGTTAGCCCCGTTCTTCATATACACCATCAGAGTTCCATGCCATATGCTCTCATGTACATATATGTGAGTATTCATTGTACATGTATATTTGTGCATCTAGACAGTAAAAATAGTGGTTTCTGTAATAGATTATTAGACAACTTTTTTTCCCTACTTTATTGTTAGCTGCATTTTCCTTTGTTTTAGGTATTTGTAGCCTTAGTCAAGTGCATGGTAGGGAAGTAGTAATTTACAAATGAAACAACAAAACAAAGGAGTCAATATTACTTTTAATGCTTTAATATTTTTTGCATTTACAGTTGAATTACTACAACTGTTATCTGCAGAAGGATTTCTATGTTAAGTTGTATACCTGAATATGCTGTAATATAACAATTTAAACTATTTATGGGTGGAGATAACTTTGAATTTTTGTGTATATGTTTTGACTTTCTTGTCTAGATCACTGAAGATTTCATTGCTACCTATCAGGCTAATTATGGCTTCTCTAATGATGGCGCATCTAGTTCCACTGCAAATGTTCAAGATGCCAACACTAGGACTGTAGAGGAACCACCACAAAGAAAAACCCCTGAACCTGCTGATCCTAGAAAGAAGGGAGAAAAAAGAAAGGCTGAATCAGGCAAGTGGTTGTAGCTTGCAAAACATGAGCATAAAATTTAAAAATGTGAGTGTGTAAACATAGATAGTTTTTGGAGAATTATAATAATTTTGAAGGAATCAGTTTTTTATTTAAGATGTCTAAGTCATAAAGAATCAAATAAAATGGCCATCTTGTCTTTTAGCCAGGGGTCTAAAACTAATCTGTCAAAAGGTTCAAATGCTTTGAAAGCTAGGTGGTGATTTGAATTAGTTTGTTAGTCTTCTGAAGGTAAGAGAAAGTTACTAGAAATTTCAAGAAACTGTCACATTGTCAAAATTTTATAATGTGATTCTTATCATGACTTGCAAGTATTTTATTTATTTCCTTTTGATTTTTAGGATGGTTTCATGTTGAAGAAGACAGAAATACAAATGTATATGTGTCTGGTATGTATACCTTTCTAAACAAATTTGGATTGAAAAATTTGATGTTGAGATTTTTTCACAGTGATTTTTAGTTTTGAGTTGCTTTATCCATTTTTTAAGTGGAAATATATACATATGTATATTTTAAGTGGAAATATATACGTGTGTGTGTGTGTGTGTGTGTGTGTGTGTGTATGTATAGGACAGGGGATAGAACCCAGGGGTGCTCTGCCCCGGAGCTACATCCTCAGACCTTTTTTTTTGTTAATTTTGAGAGGGTCTTGCTAAGTTGCTGAGGCTGTCCTCAATCTTGAGATCCTCCTTCCTCAGCCTTCCAAGTCGCTGGGATTATAGATGTGTGTCACCATGCCCAGCTCATTGTAGAATTATTTGCTCACTTGTTTACACTAATGAGGAATTTGTTTATTACACAACTAAGAAAAATTAAGTGTTTGCAACTTTACATACCATCCATTTTGCCTATTTTAGCTAATTCATGGCAGTTTGCCCTCTTCAGATTTGGTGAGGCCTGAGCAAAGAATAATTTCAATGTATATTCGAACACACAAATATGTGAATGTTCCTTAGTTCTATTGATGTAAGGTTTTTGCATTCATTTGGAAAATCAGTTTTATGTTCACCTAAGTTGTAGATTTCTAATTAATAGAATGCTGAGTGGCTTTCACCTTTAAATATTTTGGAAAATTTTCCTGTTTTTGCAGGTTTGCCTCCTGACATTACAGTGGATGAATTTATACAGCTTATGTCCAAGTTTGGTATTATTATGAGGGATCCTCAGACAGAAGAATTTAAGGTCAAACTTTACAAAGATAATCAAGGAAATCTTAAAGGAGATGGGCTTTGCTGTTATTTGAAGGTTAGTTTTGTGGTCAAATAAGTTCTTGTATTTCTATTTTTTTTTAAATGGAGGTCTCTGCCATAGCATCTGGCCTGTGTATTTCTATTTCGATCTCAGAAACCAGGGCTATAATCTTTTATAGATGATAACTTAAACCAAGAACTATTCAAAACAGGATATAATGAAAACTGAGATTTCAGATGATACCTGTGTGTATATCACTTTGGTAAGGTTTTCTCTTGTTTGAAAGTATATAAGTATATGACTGAGGTGCTTCTTTTGTCTTAAAATTCTCACTGTGAAGATCTCTTCATCAGTGTATATAATCAATTGAGAAAACAGTTTAAAAATATGAGAAGACAAATAAAAACTAGAGACTTTTTTTTGGTCCAATGCAATGATTTAGACAGGGTTTAGCAAATTCCAGCCTGCCACCTGTTTTTGTAAATAAAGCTTTATTGGAACACAGCTACACATTCACGTAAGCATTTGTCTGTGGCTGCTTTTGTGTTTTATCAGAGTTGAGCATAGACCTCATGGCCCACAAAGCCTAAACTACTTACTAACTGGCTCTTTATAAAAGGACTTTTCTGGGAGCTGGGGATATAGCTTAGTTGGTAAAGTGCTTGCCTTGCCAGCACAAGGCTCTGGGTTCAATCCCCAGCACCACAAAAAACAAAAAAGGACTTTTCTGACCCTTGAATTAGATCATAAAGGAGATGATAACTTATACTTACTGCTTTAAAATATTTTTGAACGGGAGAGAAGAGAGTGATTTTAACAGAAATTTGCAGAAGTTTGTGTAGTCTTGGTACCATAAATTGCACAGAGGTAGCTCAGTGCCAAAGGCAGGAACACCTGCCACCTTAGAAACGAGTATTATGTGTTATTGCTAGGTACAAAATAAATGGGCATGATAATGACATGTACGTTTGTCATAGAACCTGACAATTATTAAAAAGTAAAGTAGAAATGATAGAACAACAGTGCAAACACTACAGGTGTGTTGTGAATCTGCTGTATTTCAGAAGCAGGGAGGATTAAGCTGACAGCTTTTCAGTAGGTAGATTTTTAACCTGGTTCTTAAACATGATGGGTATGAAACATGAGCATGAACATTTGAGGAAAGTACTTTTGTAGCTTTCAAATGTAAGGAGATTTGATAGTTTTACCACACTCTTAAGGGATTATTAAATATCTGTGAATTGATTCTTAAGGGGGTTTGAGTGGATTTTTTAAGTATTAAAGAAAAAAATGGAGTTTTATGAAACTTCCTATGTATAATTTAGGGTGCATAAAAGCACAAGATTATCAAACCATATATTGAGTTTCAGAAAACTATGGGTAATTATTTTAGGATCCATATTTGATTTGAGCAACTGAGTTCATTTCTTAAGTGTTCCTCAGACCTTCAGGTCTTTGACTGTTTGGATCTGATAACTGCCCACTTTGTGTAGGACCCACAGTCCATAAAAATATTTCATGAATAAGCCATCAGATTATCTTCTAATTATTAGTGTATTGCAGAACAGTAGTTTAGTTGTTGAAGCAAAAAATTGAAGGCTGTTGATCTTATTTCCAGTTCCTTGAGTCATCCTACCTTTCAAGTGGGAGTACTATAGGATTTTAAAACTGGAATTAACTTTCCATTATGCAAGTTCACTCACCTTATTTTGTAGATGTGCAGTTGGGTTCCAAGAGGCAAATTTACCCAGTAATTAATTTATTGAACACTTAACTGTCTGCTAGTTCTTACCCTTTCCATACATTATTTCATTTAATTTGATTAGGAGCCCTGTGATGAAGATAGTACTATTCCATTTTACAAATGAAGAAATTGGGACTCAGGGTATTTTGAGCAACTGGCCCAAGTTTACACAGCTGATTGGGGGCAGCTGTGTCTCCAAAGCAAGTTTCCTGATTTACATTCTAGAGTTCTTTATTTAAAAGTAGGTAGTTGTCATCATTCCTTTTTAGAAAACTTCTCAAGTTTTATTTCAGTGTGTTCTTATTGACTGTATTTTATTTTACCTTTATAAAGAGGGAATCTGTGGAACTTGCATTAAAACTTTTGGATGAAGACGAAATTAGAGGCTACAAATTACATGTCGAGGTAGCAAAGTTTCAGCTGAAGGGGGAATATGATGCCTCAAAGAAGAAGAAGAAGTGCAAAGACTATAAGAAGAAGCTGTCTCTGCAACAGAAGTTTGTATTTTTTTTTCTTTTTGGAAGGTTCTATATGAATATCTGAAAGTATATTTTTGATAATTGCCACTTAGTTTTGTTTCATCAAATATGTGTGCAGATCATTTTAAAAGAATTTCATTAGTTCGTCAGGGATCTTCAGTAATCTGGTTGATAGGATGATTTGGCAATGGTGGTGTTTTTGTTTTCTGCAGTATTTATTTGTAATATAATAGTGATTAACTGAGCTAAGAAAAATCATTTCTTTGGAAAATGTTGAACATCAAATTAGCAAGGTAGTTTGGACTTATATAGAACCTTTGGTTTATTTTCAGCGTGGATTGAAATCAGTTATACCAGGAGCTAAATTTTTAAGTACAGGTTTGTTAGTAAAAATTAGAAATGATAGGCTTTATTATTGCATTTGCTGTATGTTTATATGTAGCATATATGTAATATTGTCAGATTTTTATTATTAAACAGACTGAAGTATGCTAGTTTTAAGAAATTAGTCAAAATAATGAATACTTTCATTACAATGAATGCTGATACTTCTAACATTCTGCTTACAATGATGATAGAATAATCATATAAGTGTTCAGTTGTGCTGTCCCGTAGTTTTTACAAGATTAGTTTAAAAAGATACTACAAATTTGTAAATGGTATCTGTGAAATTTAAGATGTGAGTAGTTTTACATATTTCAGTGCAGCTTGTTCTTCATAATGATAAAGTGCCTAAAAACTAGCACAAAACATTTTTTAACCACAAAAAACAGTCAACTTTTCATATCCATGCGTTCCACATCTGTGGACTCAGTGTACTGTGGATTGAAAATATTTGGGAAAAAAATTGCATCTGTAGTGCACATGTAGAAGCTGTTTTTCTTGTTGTCATTCCCTAAGCAATATAATATAATAACTATTTATGTAGCATTTATATCATGAGATATGAGTAATCTAGAGATGATGTAAAGTATACAGGAAGATGTGTGTAGGTTCTATGGCAAATACTGTGCTGTATTATATAAAGGACTTGCGTGTGTGGATTTTTGTATCCAAGGGGAGTCCTGGAACCAGTCATCCATGTATATTAAGGAATGACCATATATCTTCCTAGAGAGTAATAAGTACTAAATAATGAGAAATTTTAGGAGTCTCATTGGAATGATTGTATAAGTTACTTATATATGCTGAGGGTTTCAGATACTGGGTTTATTTTTTCCCCTGCCCAGAATTTTTATTTCAGAATGTTCCATGAATGGATTTGTGGCAAAAATTCACATTGTTTTAGAATCAAATAGTTATCATTATTAAATAACTCAAAGAATTATATTAGCAACTCATTTTCTGTTCAACAAGTCTGAAACAAAATTAATTTTCTTGCTGCTATTTTATTGTATTTAGGCAGTTGGATTGGAGACCTGAGAGGAGAGCTGGGCCATCCCGGATGCGCCATGAACGAGTTGTCATCATCAAAAATATGTTTCACCCTATGGATTTTGAGGTTGGAAATGGTGTTCTAATGTATAAAAATGCTGATGTGTTTTCTTTCAAGGGAGCCCAATGCTTTTCTTGCCCCATCTTTGACATGTCACATCCTACATGTTCAGGTAGTGAGTGGATAAGGCAGAAAAATGGAGCCAAGAATCAGTCTTATTTTTTGGATTTCTCTTTGGCACCATGTTCTTTTAATTGTATCCCAGTTAAAACTGTTTAATAGTTTCTTTAAAAATTGTTTATTTGGGGGCTAGGGTTGTGGCTTAGTGGTAGAACACTCGCCTAGCATGCGTGAGGCACCGGGTTTAATTCTCAGCACCACATTAAAAAAAAAAAAAAACAAATTAAATAAAGGTATAAAAAAGGGTCTACTTATTTTAAAAAAATAGTTTATTTGTCCTTTTTAGTTATACATGACAGAATGTATTTTAACATATCAAACATATAAGGAGTACAACTTCCCATTCTTATGGTTGTATGTATATGAACATAGGAAAATTATGTCTGATTCATTCCACTGTCTTTCCTATTCCCATCTCCCTTCCGTTCCCTTCATTCCCTTTGTCTAGTCCAGTGAACTGCTTTCCCCCACTACTGCCTAAGTACTGTTTTTGCAGCCCCAAATAACAACTTCTTGGTATAGGAAATTGATAGGAAATATCATCATTTAAAGATTGATAAGGGCAGCTTGTGGATTTTGAGTGCATGCAGTTCAACAAGTATGACTGGTTTTGTTGGAGAGTACCAGTTGCAAATGAATACTCACTTTGCTACTAAAAGTTAAATCCTTAGAAAACCTTAGTTTAATGAAATTTGGACCCCTGTGTTTTAAATAATGGGGGTTGTTTTTCCAGAACCTCAGTTTTACAAAACCCTTCAGTGACTATTAGGAGAAGGTTATAATATTTATTATCCATATAAAATTCTTAAGAATAGCAAATAAATGTGAATAAAGGAAGCTTTCTAGCTACTGAAGAGGTTTAAGGAATACTGACTGTCAAGGTATCTTGTGCTGCATTCTGCCTCTGATTTTTACTGGTGTAGATTGATACTATCATTAGTGGAAAAACAACTATTCTCTGCCCGGTTCTGGAATTAATTATAGCAAGTTGTACATGAAAAAAAACTGTTCATAATGTAAAATTCCAGGTTTACAAGTGTTCTAGGTGTGGCCAGTGCTCGGTCCTGTTGTTTTGGGTGTGGTTTGTAAACAATGTCAAAATGCAGTATCGTTTTAGTTCCATTAGAAGGGTCCCTAGGACGGACAGTTGAACTCCATCTCTGAATAGTGATGCAGTTGGACTTACCAGGCACCTGTGGAATCTGGCATCTTTCAAAGTCATTGGATAGATGCAGGTGGTGTATTTATAACATTGCATGATGTCTCTGCTTACTAGAAATCCAGAAGAATCTTGAAGTATTACAGAGCAATTTTAGACTTGCAGTAGTAATGAAGTATGATTTAAAAACACAGATGTATACATGCACACTACAGAAGGTCTCTGATTTTACCTTGGTTTGACTTAACACATTTTTGACTCTGTGGTGGTGTGAGAACAATATGTGATCAGTAGAAATGGTGTTTGAAATTTTGGATTTTGATCTTTGCCCAGGCTAGCAGTATTTGATGTGGTCCTTTATCATACTGCTGGGAAGCAGCAGCAAGCTGCAGCTCCTAGTCAGCCATGCAATCATGAGGATAAACAACCAATACTCTACAGTGTGTATATGATATTCACTAAACTACATGCAATATTCAAGTCTGTATTATAAAATAGATGATTTTGCCCAACTGTGGGCGAATGTAAATGTTCTGAGCATATTTAAGATAGTCCAGGCTAAGCCCTGATGTTCAGTAGGTTTAGCGTACTAAATGCATTTTGTACTTAGTATACTTTCAATTTATGATGGGTTTGTTGGGTCATGACCCCCATTGTAAGTTGCAGAGAACATCTGTAGTTGCTCTTTGAAGTGCTGTCCTTGCCCGGTAGAACTTTAAAAGCAATTCATAGATAAATCACAGTATCTAGTCTACTAGGTAGAACTCTAGAATTCCCTGTGATTCATCACATTTTATCCCCCTGGGTTTTTTAGGTGGCATATTTTTTTTCTGTGACATTGAGGTCCTTGATTCACTTATGCCAAACTCCTGACGTTCAAATATGAATATAATTGCAAACTTAAAGCATTTGGACCCTCTAAAGAAGTCTGTAATTTTAAGTATTCTTGTTTCTGCCTTCTGCCTTCCTCATTCAGATACCTTATTTTTGTGTAACTGTCACCCTGAGCAGACTTAGCTTTACAAATATTTCCCCACTGAGGCTCCATTTATTCTATCTTGACCCTTATAGATCTGTTTATAAGTTCCTGATAGTTCAAAAACAAACCCTGTTTGCTTTAGTATAAACTTTCCTTTGAAGTTACAGAGCCTTTATATTACTCTGTTTTGTTTCCTTTGTAGCATATATTATCTGAAATAATTTTCTCTTCTTCTAGAATGTGAGTTTCATGAGAACCAGGACTTTGCCTACTCTGTTTGCTGCTGTATTTCCAGTGCATAGAATTGTAGACCCTCAATATGTATTTATTAATAAGTCCTTCATATTTTTATGGTTCTGCAATTGAACCCAGAGCCTTGTGTGTGTACTAAGCACATACTCTAGCACTGAGCTCCCTCCCGCAGCCACTACCCTGTTATTCATATTAAGAATAATTGAAAGAGTGAATGAAATTCCTATTGCTTCCAAAGCAAAATTTCTTCTTTCATGCAGTTGGTAAAATATTTTTGTTTTTACCATTTTTGTAAATGAATGCAATTTTCTTCTCAGATGCTATGCTTCAGGGGGTGGCAGGAGAGTCTGTCTTGGCAGTGATAGGCTTCAGAATTCACAGGCAGAGAAATCCTTGGTGGCCCTCTCCTTGTTTGTGCACCAACCTAGTTTCAAGTGGTCCAACTAGATTGATGAGAGCCCATCAACAACAGAGATAATAGTCTTGTTTTTTGTTCACTATCTCTCTGGGCCTGAACTTCAGAATGTTTGGTATACACCTATATACTATCTGATATGGTAGACTCTAGCCACATGGGAATATTTTAATTAAAATAAGTTCAGTTCTTCAGCTGTATTAGCCATATGGAGTTAATAGCTACCAAATTGAATAATGCAGATACACAAATTTCCTATCATCATAAAAAGTATTGGACAATACTGGTATAGAGGTTATGTGATAGTGAATAGAAGGGTTTAACAGGGAAGCCTGCTTTCATTACATAATTTTTGGGATTGATTAATTTTACTGAAGACATCTTGTGAGCCTAAAGAGCAGACATTAGCATTGAGCTTTTTAGTGGGAAACAAAAAACCAAATTCTCAAGTTCCTACAAGGTATCAGAAATAAGTCAGATTTTGGGAGTGTCATATATTTCTATTCTAAAGAGTTAACCAGCCGGGTGTGGTGGTGCATGCCTGTAATCCAAGCGACTTGGGAGCTGAGTCAGGAGGATTCTGAGTTCAAAGCCAGCCTCAGAAACTTAGCGAGGCCCTAAGCAACTCTGTGAGACCCTGTCTCTAAATAAAAAAACTACAAAATAGGGCTGGGGATGTGGCTCAGAGGCCGAGTGTCCCTGAGTTCAGTCCCTGGTTCCAAAAAAAAGAAAAAGAGTTAACCAGTGTTAGAAGCAGCATATCTAAAAAATACTCTTTGGTGACAGGGTAAACAGTGAAGTCTTATGTTTTTAATGTAACTTCAGAGGGTCTGCAGTAATCAATTTGGCCTTATTTAAAAATGTATTGTCTGGCCAATTTGAATACCAAGAAATGAGAAATAAAAATTCAGATTCAAAGGTACATTTCTCTTTGTGTGTATTAGCACTGTCCAATAGGAATATAAAGTAAGGCCTGTGTGAACTTTAAATTTTTCTGTAATCCAAATAGAAATATAATGTGAAACTAAGGAAATTAATTTTGTGAATTTTTATTTAATCCAGCATTTCTAGACTATTACAGTTTTGATATGTAGTGAATATAAAAATATTAATGAGGTATACTTTTTTCCCTTTTGGTACTAAATTTTCAAACTCTGATGTGCATTTCCACATCTTGAGTACCTTGATTTGGACTAGCTACATTTCAGGTATTCAGTAGGCATATGTGATCAGTGTCCACTGTCTTAGCCAGTGTAAGTTTATGATGGAAAGGCATGAGAAATATCATTTATTTCTTCCATACAAAACAAATCACCATCCTGCAGGGAAAATCCTAAGAGTTAACTGTAGAAAGTTGCAGTGCAGGAGGCCAGTTTTACTCACAGGTCTATTGCTTGCAATGTCAGCTTCAGAAAATTTCCATGTGTAGCTCATTAGTTTAGAGTCTTCCTAAAGGAGGAGAATATTATTATGGAGCATCAGGATATGTATGGCAATAATAATTTATTAGTTTTTCAAGCTTGTGTAAATGAAAACAAAGATCTAGGAGGATAGCCTCAGAATTGATACCTACCTTATAGGAAGAGTACTGAGACATTGATATAAAAATAATGGTGTTCCCCACCGTAAAGGAATCACATTTAAATTCAAAATTTGTAAAATATTTAGAAACAACTCTTTTTTTGTTTATATAACCCTGATTTTCCTTGGCGAATAAGAGAGAGATTAGGAACAGTTTGTCAAACTCTGAAAAGGCTTTTATTGACTATTGGCTGTGTATAAAATTCTGTACTGTTTACAAAACTCAGTGAAACAAGGTTCCTGCCTTCTGCAAGCACATGATCCCATAGGAGCTGATTAGACACATGCTTCACCAGTGGCCATTGCATGACTTTATCAAAAGATGTTTATGTTCCTCTGCCCCACTCTCAGATCTGATAGTTCTGCATAAAATGAATTGGCTTCTTCTCCAAAATTAGGTTTTATAAGTGGGGAAATTCAATCTGCTAACTGTACTTTTAGAAGCTGCAAATTTGTGCAAATGGGTTGGGTTTTTATTTTGTCTTTTAAATCTGATTTCAGTAACTGCTTTCCAGTTTATTTTTGTTTTTTTGAGAAAACTTCTTTAGGGGAGAAAAACTACTTTTGGTACTTCATTGTAGTTCCTTTGTAGTTGGTAGAAAAATAAAAACCTGTGAGAAAGATGCTTTCAAATGTCTCTTAGTGGACATCAATAGAAATTCATAGATAGCATATTTTCATTTATATGTTTGTAGTTGAAATTCAAATTTATAACATAGCTTTTTTTGAGCCTTTTTCATGCATTGAGACTTAGAGAAATATTAATATTCCTCTGGAATATTAAAAATTCTTCTATGAGAAAAGTACACCTGAACTTGACCACTAGAAATACCTATGCTCAAATGTTCTCAGTACACTCAATAGTTGTAAGAGCAACAGTAGGAATGTGTCTTAATGTTTGCTTAATACCTTGTGTGCTGTGTGGTTCTGTTACAACATGGCAGAAGATAAGATAAACAGGAATCCTCAGTAAGGTTTAACTTGTGAGTTAAAATAGAATCTTGGAAGCACACAGAAAAAAAGGTTTAAGAACATATAGTCAATGAAAGTGATAAATCTCTCTCTACTGCAATATTTCTGTCAGTAGGAGTCTATCCAAAAAGCAGAGCAAAGGACTCTCATCAGTATTATGCTGCCCATGCAGTGCAGGAATTAGCAGTCTCTGACTAAAAATGTGCCACAGGGCTTCTTCCTTTACTGCTGCTGTTCATTTGGAATTTCCAGTCCCATTTCCCTTCCTTTTTCCTTTGTCACTGTAGGTCCCCCTCTGCTGTTTGCCCAACTTATCCATTTCCTCTGTCTTAAAGAAGGGTAGACCTGTACTTGTAGCATTGTCTGCAGTGGTCTAACTTCATTTGACTTTGATTTTTTTCTTTGAATTTTGTAGACTACAGGCAAACATAGTCAAACCTAAGCAAAAACTTTTTTAGTTGTGGTTTGTCAGAGCAATAAATTTGATTCTCAGGAATTATAGTTGAAGAAGCAGAGGAAACTCATTTTAATCATAGTTAATTTTTACAGGATGATCCATTGGTGCTGAATGAAATCAGAGAAGATCTTCGAGTAGAGTGTTCAAAGTTTGGACAAATTAGGAAGCTCCTTCTCTTTGATGTAAGTTCATGACTTGGAAAAATGAATCCTAAAGCAGTCATTCTTCTAGCTTAATAAGTGATTATTGAACATCAGTAAGCCCCTAAATTGTATATCAGTATTCTGATATAGTAAGTCTGCTATCTGGTGGTAGTCATCTGTCAACAATAATTAGATAGAAGTGGTTTATAAGTCAAGGCTTTGATAGACTTGGTACATCTTGCTCATTTCCCTTCATCATCCTAGAGGATGTGATCAGGTGAAAGAAACTACAAGAAAAATGTATGAGACTTTATTGTTCTCTATTTGCCCACATTTTCCCCTCTCAGAATTAGTCTCCTCTATATTTGGATCAATTGGGAAAAATGTTCTGCTGTATATTTCCCCTTCTCATCTTGCTTTTACTTCCAAAATGGACATAGTAACTTAAAGTCACCATTTATTTTGGTTGTACTACAAGCTCTTTTACATGTTATCTCATTTATCCTTCCAAGGTAGGTAGATACTATTCCACCCACTTTACAGATGTGGAAACTGAAACTTTTCAGATGGAGCACCTTACCCAGGGTTTGTTCACCTGGAAACTGACAGAGCTAGGATTTAACCCCAGGGTGAATCTCACTTTAGTGTTCACAGACAATTAAACTGTCTTCCCTCTCATTAGACAATATTGTCAGCAGAAATAGTTCCAAGGACATCATGCTTGGCTTTTGCTAGATAAGGTGAAGCTAAAGGAACTAAACTGAATGCATGTCATTTCCTGGGGTAAAAGGGAAAAAGACGTCTTAAAGTCTTCTACCTCAAAGTATCAAAGAGAACACTACTCTTTACCTACTATATCAAATGTGTTTTACTTTTAATCTTATTGTTCATTCTTTTTTGTTTGTTCTTGTCTTTCTAGAGACACCCAGATGGTGTGGCCTCTGTGTCCTTTAGGGATCCAGAGGAAGCTGATCATTGTATTCAGACCCTTGATGGAAGGTGGTTTGGTGGTCGTCAGATCACCGCCCAAGCATGGGATGGGACTACAGATTATCAGGTAAATTCTGCAGTTATCGAGGGCACACAAATTGTTTCATTACCAACAAGTATTGATCTAGAAGTCTTTAAAGATGAAGTTTTAGGTTTGGTTTAATCTGTTTAGTATAACAGTACTTTTAAATAATACTTCACATTCAGAGGATGGGAAGAAAAAATGTTGTAGTTTGTAAGTCTGAAATTTTGAGTCTTGCCCAGATTAGTGATAAGAAAAGAACACATTAAACCAAAACATTTCTCTTCCTTTCTATGTTGTTGTGTCCAAACAGAACTCAAATACTAACTCTTTAAGACATGAAATACTTTTGCAGTACTGTGGTGTTTGCGTTTACTTAAATGATCCTATTTAAGGTATTTAAGGTTGACTGTTATTTAAAGTCAGTAAATCAAAATGTAAAGTGTTGAAAACTGAAGGCAGGAAATTACTTGGATTTCCTAAGGGGAGCTGCCTTGTAAAATCAGGGTATTTTCATCAGTATTAGAAACGCTCAGAGACATTGTTCTTTTTGCCTAAAACTCATTTTAATGGCAGTTTCTACTCATCCACAGGTGGAGGAAACCTCAAGAGAAAGGGAGGAAAGGCTGAGAGGATGGGAGGCATTCCTCAATGCTCCTGAGGCCAACAGAGGCCTTCAGCGTTCAAATTCTGTCTGTGCTTCAGAAAGGGCAGGGCCTTCTAGAATAAGGCATTTTTCAGAGCACCCAAGCACATCTAAAATGAATGTTCAAGAAGCTGCAACTGGAGTGGCATTTGAAGAACCTATTGATGAGAAGAAGTTTGAAAAAACAGAAGCTGGGGAAGAAGTTGAAGAAGATGCTTCTGGAAAAGATGCTAAAGAAGGTGGGCCTGAAGAAGAGGTCAAAGAAGACTTCCCTGAAAAAGAATCTGAAGAGAGCTGCCTTGAGGGAGAGTGTGAGGGAGGCTTCCCCAAGAGAGAATATGAAGAAGGCTGCCCTGAAAAAGATGTTGAAGGGGGTAGTCCTAAGAAGGAGTTGAAAGAGAATGGCCCTGAGAGAGAGTCTAAAAAGAAGAGACTCAAACGTGATTATGAAGAGAATGGTCTTTCAAAAGAGTCTGAAGATGATGACCCTGAAAAGGAGTGTGAAGAGGAGGATAGCCCCAAAAAAGAATCTGGAGAAGATGAGTCAGAGAGAGAATCTGATGAAGACGGTTCTGAAAAACAGTCAGAAGGCGGCTCCGAGAAAGAATTTGAAGAAAATGGCCTTGAAAATGAGTTTGAGGGTGGCTCTGACAAGGAGTTTCCTGAAAACATTCTTGACAAAGAGTTAGAAGAAAATGATACCGACAAATCCGAATTTGATGAAGGCTCTGAGAGAGTGTTAGATGATGAGGAAGGTTCTGAGAGAGAGTTTGATGAAGATTCAGATGAAAAGGAAGAGGAGGAAGATATGTATGAAAAGGTTTTTGATGATGAGTCTGATGAGAAGGAGGATGAAGAGTTTGCCAATGAAAAAGAGCAGGAAGATGCTATTGAAAAAGAGGAAGAAGATGATGCTGATGAAAAGCTGTTCGAAGACTCAGACGAAAAGGAAGATGAAGAAGATGCAGATATAAAGGAAGAAGAAGATGGAGATGAAAAGGTATTTGAGGATGGCAATTCCAACGAGAAGTTTGATGAGGAGGAGGGTTCCAACGAGAAGGTGTTTGACGATTCTGATGAGAGGGGCACTTTGGGGAATGTGAAGGAAGATGGGCTCTCCACAGGCAGCAGCTTTGTCCTTAGTAGTGATGATGATGATGACGATATTTAATCCCTTAAACTTGCTTTTTAGGGAGAGTCCTCCATCTCCATTTGCCTGTGCTTCAGGGTCATTACTAGTAGTGTTACATGAACATATGCATAGTGATAGGATGCCATCCAGTTAATTCACTGAAGTTTTTCCATTGTTACCTGTACCTAATTATTTTAAATATATGTTAATTGGCTGTTGAGTTAAAACTTCATAGTTAATAACACAAGTTAACTGGATACTTGTCCTTTTTGTCAGATTTGTTAAATGCATGCAAAATAATATTTTTAAAAGTATTCTGATTGAAGTTTGTGATATTCAAAAATAAAAATAAGTTGATAATATGCAGAAACTAAAAATTGTACTTGAGTTAAATTGCATCTTAAATTCATGCTATTGCTTTATTTGTACAAAATCCCTTAGGAGTCTCTTTGTTTCCAACTTGTGTTACCACTTGTGGCCCCATTTCTCCAGTCTAAATCACAACATGTTCCTAACTTCGTAAAACAAACACCACTTTGGAGTTTACCCCTGCCCAGTCCTTGCAAGTTGCCTATTGTTTTCTTTTCTACCCCTGTCCATTAAAATTGACCCTGAGATGTGCAAAAGTAAGCTTCCTGTGGTCCACAACTTCAACCATTGAAAATATAGGGAAGATTAGAATTCTTCCATGTACTGTTTCTTATCCTCCTTGCACCCCTTTAGAAGTATATTACTGAGGCTGCTCCCCAGAAAATGTACGCATGCATAATATACAACTTCTGTACAGTTTGGGGAGGTTCATGAATCCCCTGAATATTACGAACTTTGTCATGCATACTTCAGTTACTTTTTTGTTTTTATTTTAGAATCCTGGTGCCTAGTATTGTGTGAAGTTGTGCAGTTCCAATATAGTTGTGGGTCTTATTTGTGCTTTCCAAATTCAGTATTGATGACTTTAATGATGTAGCAGCAAGAAATTCTTCTCATAAATTAGAAGCATTAAAATAAAGTGCATTGGTGCTCTTTCATTATAGTGTCTGTAAGTGTAATCATTATCTTCCTTAGCAAAGAGTTCCTTGAAGCCCATTTTTGTCCTGAAGATTTTTTAGTTGACGTGTGGGATTTCTTAAAATCTTCGGTATTTTACCAGGGATGTGTCAGTAAAAAAGTTACATACAGAAATATTGCAAACCCAAACTGTTCCCTTCAAAGATAAGCTGGAATCATTTCAACACTGATTTATTGAGACTTGGTTTTCTAAATAAAGGGAAAAGAATGCTTTATCATCTGTAAACGGGTTGGGACACATTACAACATAAGTTAGCTCTACGACCACGAGAAGGGGCACTTCATTCTTTATGTTAAAATTGTAATTTTGAAGATCCCAAATTTGTCAGGACTATTAATTTCATCGGTTGTTTCAGATATAAACCTTTGCTCGCTAAATATTGCCATATAATTATAAGGTTGGAAAATTAAGAATATAGTAAAATTTCAGTATTTGGGTGACTGCATCATCTAAACAAAGCATTGCCAGCCCTGTGAGGTTCCCATCTACTGTGTGAACATTGTGGGTGTGGGTGTGGGTGTGTGTGTGAGTGTGAGAGGGAGAAATCTTTTATGTAGGGTATATCCCCATATTCTGACCACTTTTCTCCCTGTTCTTTAATTTGTTTGATACTAAGTGCTCCTCTTTTCATATAAACACTGGAAGTGAAAGACATCTGTAAAATGGTAAATGACTTGTGATAAGAATAGAAATTAACAGCGACACAGCACACACACAGCCACCTGTTAACTAAGCTGGTTTTATTGGTCCTAAAACCAGTGTATTGTGAGGCAACAATGTGTCCTATTATCAAGAAAAGAAAAGAAAATATGGGGATGGATTCTAAGCACAACAACACTCAATAATTGCCTGACAATGTCTAAATTGAATGTTCCTTCAGACTAATTTACACAAAATATTTCATACTGTATTGCATTCAGCCGTGAATATACTAACCACAAATGGCTTCAGGCATGCCTTTGAACAGCATGATTGCCCTGTTCTCAGCCCACAGCTATCTTGAAAAAGAAACTTGAAACTTTCATGTTAGATAAAAATATTACTTATCTTGGGCAGTATTAATGAAGTATTGAAGTTGTTCCTGCTTTCTACAGAAGAAACGATAAGGGAAAAATTGGGGTAAGCTATTTCAAGTATCTATTCTCCTTTCTTAAGCAGTTATAAGTAGATTTTTTTCTGGAGCCTGGAGGAGACACATCCAGTCCATTTGGAAAGCACTACTTCTTCCTGTTTGATCTGTTTTCCTGATGTAAGTTGTTTGATCATTTCTAAGCCTTGGAGGGAAGTTAGGAATTAGCTAATATTTGGATTATGCTTTTCTCAAATAATGCAAAACTTTTTAAAAAGTAAGTTTAATGTTTTCATGTAATAGAAATGTTTTTAATTAGTTTGAAAAAAGCCATGGCTTGGCGAATGGGAGAATGCCTATAAATTTGCCCTTTGCCAATATTTGTCAGTATTCTTAGGGATGATTTCCTTATTGAATCTCCTTCGGATACAAGCTGCATACCTTTTTTAGACAATCACTTCACTTAAAATCAGTTTGCGCACATGCTTTTTGCCTCTTTTACTGGCTTTGTTTATATCTCTCAGTAAAATACCTCTCTGATGTTACAAAAAGTTAAAATTAATCTTTTCTAAAATCACAAATTGATACTGCAAATAGCCTAAATTTTGTATACCCATTAACAAAGGCAATAACTGAGCAGAATGATTCATCATGTAAAGTTGACTTTTTAGGCGTTCAGAGTTTTCCATGATGGTTTTATTTTCATTTGAAACCAAGAAGATACTGAGATTATATGATATACCAGATGCACTACCCTCAATTAGAAACCATAAACAGGTTGGCTTATGTTCCTATTTTAGTTACCTGTAGAACTTGAAGGTTGTGATATTAAGATGTGCTGGTTGTCCCACGCAAGCTGGACACCCGACAGCATAAAGGTGGCTTTCTCACTGCCAGCATTCCACCGTTAGCACTGCTTCTCAGTGTTTCTGCTGAGAAAGTAATGATAATATTAGAAGTCAGAATATAAGTATAAAACATCCTTTGTTATGCTGTTTTCCAGGTTTATCATAGTAATTCAGCGTAAGTAATAATGATAACCCACAATATTTTAATGTAAAAATTTCCGGTCAACTATGTGTCTTTCAGATTTGAAAATGTGATTATCTTGGCTTTCTTTTTTCTAAGTATGTTATACTACCTTTTCTATAATGCGTTCTTTAGTTTTTAGGTGATTCTGAAGAAATTATAGATTAGGTCAATCAAATTTTGTATGGCATTTCAATGTTTTATATCACTATTTACTGGGAATATATGGGTCCTACTGAGATAGAAGTAATGTTAAACTATTGATTTAGAGTATTTATACTCACTGTAGCATCTACGTTATGGTTTAGGTCTGGAATGGCCCCCAAAGTCTCACACGTTGAAGGCTTGGTCCCGTAATCAGTAGTACTCAGAGGTGGGGCTTTCAGGAAAGTGATTGAATCATGATGGCTTTAATCTCATCAAGGGATTAATCCACTGATGGATTCATAATTTGATGGCATTATTGGGAGATGGTGGAAACTGTTAGAGGTGGGGCCTACTTGGAGGGAGTAGGTCACTGGCAGCATGCCCTAGAACAGTATGTTTTATACCTAGTCCTTTCCTCTATCCCTTCTTCCTGGCTGCCATGAGGTGAGCAGTTTTGCTTCACCACATACTCCCCACCATGATGTTCTGCCTTATTATGGGTGAAGAAATGATAGACCCAATTGGGGTTCAGTGGCACACACCTATAATCCCACCAGCTCGGGAGGCTGTGGCAGGAGGATCACAAGTTCAAAGCCAGCCTCAGCAAGTAAAGCCCTAAGCAACTCAGTGAGACCCTGTCTCAGAATATAAAAAGGGGTGGGGATGTGGCTCAGTGGTTAAGCAACCCTGGGATCCGTGGTCAAAAAAAAAAAAAAAAAAGCAGAGCCAAGTGACCATGGACTGAAACCTGTGAAACTATGAGCCAAAAAATACATCCTTCCTCCTTCTGTTGTCACATATTTTGTTGCAATGATAGAAAACAGGTATGTATTGGGCTAGTATGTGCCAATAATATGCTAGATCAGGTGGGCCAGTGAGGAATTGAGGGGACATTAGAAATGGGTACCTCCTTGAATGGTAGGTGTAGTGTCTATATGGAGACAAGACAGCCAAAAACAACAACAATTAGAATTGGCATTTGTGATGGTTAATCAGAATTTGTAAACTTGATTGGATTGAAAGATGCCTTGCATTAAGAGACTTCTGGGCATGTCTATGAGGGTATTTCCAGAAACACTTGGCATGTGGGATGGCAAATTGAGGGGGAAGACTTGCCCTGAATGTTGACACTGTTCAATAGTCTGGGGACCCAAATGGGACAAAAAAATGGGAGAATGAGGAAGCTGCAGTAAATGCAAGCTTGATTCTTCTTGAGTTGGTGCATCTATGGCTGCTGCCATTGCCCCTGGATATTGGAATCCCTCCTCTTCAGTCTTCCAACATGGAATCTCACCAGCAAATCTCCAGGAAGTTACCAGACCCTGGGTCCAGACTGGGACTGCACCATTGGTCCCCCTTGTAAGGCTCCTGCTTCTTTGGCTACACAGTCACTGGTTCCTCTACTTCTCCAACCTGCAGAAGGCCATTTTGTGACTATCCAGCTCCTGACTGTAAGTCAATCAAATCCACTTTTATAACCACACATATACATATTCTTGTGATTCTATTCTTCTAGAGAACACTGACTAATACTGTATTGATCTAGCAAAACCACTTTTAGAATCTACAACAATGCCTGGCACATAGTAAAGGCTCAACAAGTATTCGTTAAATTATTTATCCTTTGGATAAACTTGCACACTCCCCATTCATTCACTTGAAGTGGTTCATTGACCTCATTACTGTCTCATCATCATCCTTGATGATTTTAATATTTAATAAGTAAATGATCATATTCTTCTAGCAACCTCAGCAGCCCAAATGTTCAAAAGTCTAGGAATCATCTTTGATTTCTCTCCATCCTTCACCCTACATGTCCAAGTCCTATTGGCTCTAACTCCAAATATATCCAGAATCCGAATCCAATTTCTACTCCCAGCACCCTATTACAAACCCCCATCATTTTTTCCTGCTTCCCTGAGTCTCCAAGTTAGATGTCCCATTTGCAGTTTTGTCCTACTCTAAGTAATACTTCACTCAATAGCCAGGATGATTACTCTACCACAGTTCCAAATGCCCTGATGACTTTATGAAAATGCTCCAATAATTCTTAGAATAAAATTCAAACTCCTTACTATGACTTGTCCACAAGGCCCCAAATGATCTTGCCCTTTTCTGCTCTCCAGACTCGTCTCAGAACTCTAGTCTACCACTCTTCAGTTGTTCAGGCATTATTTCCATTTCTCACACCTACCTCAGGACCTTTGCACATGCCTGTGCCTGGGATACATGTCACTAGCCAAGAAGGATCTTCCTCATCCTTCAGCATGCTTAAGAATTACCTACTTAGAAATCCTGACCATCTTGTTCTCTATAACCTGTCCCTCCTCTGCATACAAATCTTCCCTTCAGCTATTAGTGTTGAACCTTCTTCAGCACAATTTTTACACTCTCATATTGCCTTTTTTGTTTACTTCATTTCCCCCAACTCTTCCCCCACGATCCTAGCAGCATGCAAATTCTGTACCAGTCAAGGCTTTGTTGTGGCCTGATATATCTCCAGAGGTTGGAACAGTGACATGCACAGGGACTGGCACAAAATAATCGGAGCCAAAGAGCAATTCTGGCAGTATCACAATACCCAATTTCTAATTATACTAGATACTCATAGTAACCAAACCAGCATGCTAATGGCATAAAAACAGACATGTAGACCAATGGAACAGAATGAAAGACACAAACCCACACAACTAAAGTCTTCTGATTCTTTTTTAAAAAGAAATGCATTTATTTTTTCCATATTTTTATTGGTACATTATAATTATGCATAATGGTAGTATCCATTGCAATCATCTGATTCTTCACAAAGGTACCATAAGCATACATTGGAGAAAAGACAGCCTCTTTAACAAATGGTACTCGAAAAACTAGATATCCATATGTAGAAGAATGAAACTAGAATCCCTTTCACCTTCTATAAAAATCAACTCAAAATGAATCAAAGACTTAAGTGTAAGATCTGAAACTTTGAAACATTGAAGCCATTAGAAGAAAAAATATGGAAGACACATCAACATATAAGTGCAGACAAAGAAGTCCTGTTCAGGAAATAAAAGCAACAATCAATTACTGAAATGGCATCAAATTAAAATGCTTTGCACAGCAAAGGAAATAGAGGGTGAAGAGAGCCTACAGAATGGGAGAAGATGTTTGCCAGATACTCTTCTGACAGAGAATTAATATCCATAACATATCAAGAACTAAAAATACCCAACATTATAAAACAAATAACCCAGTCAACAAATAAACAAATGAACTGGATAGAGAATTCTCAAAAGAAGTAGAAAAGGCCAACAATTATATGAAAAAATGTTCAACATCACCTTTAGCCATCAGTGAAATGCAAATCATTTTATTTATATCATTAAAACTATGCTCTTTATTTCTAACATTAAAACTACACTGAAATTCTATCTCACTCCAGTTAGAATGACAATCATCAAGAATAAAAATAACAAGCAATGCTGCGGAGGATGCAGGTAAAGGAAGTCTTATACACTCTTGGTGAGAATGTATGTTGGTACAACCACAATGGAAATCAATCGATTTGGAGGTTCCTCTTTAAACTAAAGATAGAACTATCATATAATTCAACTATACCACACCTTGGCATTTATTCAAAAGATTTAAAGCAAGCCTACTTAAAGATAGGAGTTTACCCATGCTTATCACAGCACAATTCACAATAGCCACGTTATGGAATCAACCTAGGTGTCCATCAACAGATGAATGGGTAAAGAAAATGTATATACACACAATGGAGTTTTATTCAATCATAAATAAAAATGAAATTACATCATTTGTGGGAAAATGGAGGGAAGTGGAGAACATAATTTTGAGCAAAATAAGTCAGACTTAGAAAAACATACATTTCTCTCATATGTGGAAGCTAGAGGGAAACAGACAATCAGGAGAAGAGGGATGCCATGATAGTAGAAGGGAAATCTCCTGATTTTTTTTGTTAGGGGAAGGGAGAAGAGTGTGGGGGAGGTATTGGGGAGTGAAATTGATCAAATTACCTTTTATGTATGTACAAATACACCACAGTGAAACCCACTTTTCTGCATAATGAGTATGTACCAATAAAACTAAAACAATAAAAACATGCATAACATAACATGCTAAAAAATGAACATTAATTGTCCTTTCAGAAACCCCTTGATTTTATATCTAAAATTGAGTCTCTGACTTCCCTACACTCTTCTTCCATGTTACTCTACTTTCTGCATCTGCTGTGCAGATAAGCATTAAATTTACCCAAAATTATTGTATTTATAAATTTGTTTGGATCCCTTTCAACTTGACTACATCTATTATCTCTAGTCACTCTAAGTATCTCCTTCCTTGATTAAAATAAAGAAACGAGAGCCCAATTCAAGGGTAGATTCCAGCATCACTGCAGATGCAAAGGAATTTGGGCCATTTAGCAATAAGACAATTTTTCATGTATATACTTACCAATGTTTCTGTTACAAACTTAGTCTTCTTAATATTAAGCACTGAGCTTCACTTCTAGTTCCCCTTTATATTGAAATCACCAGGAATGATGACAAGATAATGGTGAAATCAATGAGCCACTTACAATGAATGAGTAAGAGTATGTAAGAATATCCATTGACTATAAAACAGCCCTGCAGATCTTTGAACATTAGTCTTTTTATACCCAAGTCCCATGTAATGGGAGTTTGCTTATAAAATTCCAGAAGGGCTACTTAGACTCTCCATTCACACAATGATTACAGACCATGAGCCTGACATTGTTCTAGGTATGGGAAAGTAATTAAATTACATTTTTAAATATGTACAAATATGCCATAAAGAAACCCACCATTCATTAACAAGGGGAAATTAGGGAAGGATAAATTATGATGACAGATGCTGGGAACAAATCAAATCAGGTTAATGTAGTAGAGACAACTTGGCCAGGGGAGATGTTCTTTATCTCAGGTGGCAAGAAGTGAGGGTTGCTGAGGAGGTAACATTTAAGCCAATACCCAAACAATGAGAAGGCCTGCTGGGTAAAGAGATTGGGGTGAGATGGTTCCAGGCAGCAGAAATAGCAAATGAAAAGACCCTGAGGCAGGAATAAACTTGGCATGTCCAAAATCCAAAAAAGGTCAATGTGTCTGGAGTGGAGTGAGCAAGGGAGGGAATGGTGGATGATGAGGCTGTAAAGGTCATGGAGCCAGATGGGAAAAGAGAGGGACTTGAGAACCATGGAAAGAAGGTGAGTTTTATTTGGAGTGAAATAGAAAGCCACTAGAATATCGATTTTTAAACAAAAATTGATTCCATCTGATTTATGTTTTAAAGGGAGCTTTTTAGCTGCATGAAGGAGAGAGAACTAGATTAGGTGGGTTTTCAGTTGCTATGGCAAGCAAAAGATGGAGATACCTATGCAAGTAGTGACAAGTTATTGGATTTAGGATATATTTTGGTGGTAGATATAAAAAGTGGGGGAGATGTTAAGAAGTTTGGATTTTACAGTAAGTTTAGATGTTTTAGTGTAATGATGTCTCTGAATACCTCACACAATGCAAAAATGTGTGATAAAAATAATAGGACTTATGGGAAATGCCGGGTTAGGGCAAACCATTCAAAATCCATGCAACTTAGTAAGTGAAGCATTAAGAAGAGAAATACCAAATCCGGTGATAGTAATAGTGGAGTTTTTCTCTGATGCCATTTACACCCCAAAAGCCAGTCAGTTTATCCTTGTTAACCCTTAAACCGTGGTCAGCTTCCTCCTTCAAGACGTGAATACTAGAGAACATTCACTTCTAAGAGTGAGGATTTTTACCAGAATTTAAAAACTGATCTGGAACATAGCCTTTTTTCATCATTTTACATAGAATGTTACATGTTAACATTACTTTGCATTATCTTTATCTGTACTCATTTTTGTCAGATAGCTTAACATAAGAAAAAAACCCAGCAGGTATTTAAACCATTTAACTACTCACAGTAGTACCAAGAGGGTCTCTCTGTGGATTTTCTTCTTTTTTGCTTGTCATCTTCATGTATTGCTAAAGCCTTCTGTTTGGTAGTATGAAAGTTGGTCACAGATAGCTTCAAAACATTAATGTGCTAGAAAAATGGCACGTGACCAATGCCATTTCTTTTGTTATATTTGTTCTTTTAAAGTATAGTGTATTTTGACATATACACACATGGAGTATACCTTATTTTAATTAGGATCCCATTCTTTTGTTGTTGTGATTCATTTTAGATATACATGACAGTAGACTGTATTATACATCCAATGCCATTTCTGTTATACCAATATCATTCCAGTATTACTTAATTAATCACCAACAAAGAAACACATATGCAGCAAACAGACTATGGAGCTTTTAAACAGAGGAGTTGTGTGATCTGATTTATGCTGAAAGAGCATTCTGACTGCTGACAACAGGACAAGCTATGTGCTGGTGGAAAAGGTTGGCCTTAAGGGACTGTTGCAGTAGTCCAAGTGAGAGGTGATGGTGGCTCAAAGTAGGATATTAGTATAGATGGTGAGAAATGACAGGATTCATTCGGTCTATATTTTGGTGGTGTAGGTGATAGAATTTGCAGATGGTTTGGTTGTAGGTATTAAGGGAAAGAAATCAAGAATGACTTTCTAGGATTTTGGCCTGAGCAACTGAGTGACTGGCTGGTGGTGCTATATTAACTTTGGTAGGTGAGAATAGAAAAAGAAATATGCTTGAGGACTGAAGCACCTGAAGGTTTCTCTCTTGATTGTGCTAAGTTTCAGGCATCTATAAGATATGCAATGGGATATGTCAAGTATTTGATTAGATATGTGAGTCAAAAGCTGGGGGATGAAAGGAAGAGCGGGAGATATAAACTTGGTGATATCAGCAAAAAGATGATATTTAAAGGAAGGAACTGGATTAAACTGTCCTTAGGAGAGAGTGTAGAGAGAGAAGAGGATGGGACCAGATGAACCCCTCATACACTTGAGCATGTGTAGGCAAGACAGAGAAAAATGGGATGGAAAAAGAAATAGAGAGTGATAAGTGATATAAAAAGAGAAGAGAACATGGGTTTCTGGAAACAGATGAACTATTTCCTGGTGGGAGGAGTGGTCAACCCTACCAAACATTGCTAGAAGTTGAGATGAGAATAGAAAGTGGGTCATTTCATTTGTCAAGCTGGAAGTTGTTGATGATTTTTGTTGAGAACTATTTCAGTAGAAAGTGCTCAGGATTAAATCGAAATTAGGGGCAGTGAGAAGAGAATGGAGACAAGAGTGTGGAGGCAACAACTACAGGATACTAGTTTGAGTAGTTTTGTTGTGAAGGAGAATAGAAAATGGAGCGGATTCTGGAAGGAAGGTTTTTTAAACATTGGGTATTATTATATCAGGGAAAACTGAAGAAGAGAGAAGTACCTGTGCAAGAGAGGAGAGGAAAATAACAGAATTGAAGTTCTGGAGTAGGCTATTCAATTGGAGAGATGTCATCAAGTTGCCCTTGGGTGGGCAAGTCAATTTTATCAATGTAACTTGTAGGGTGGCTAATATCACTTGGTCCTGCATTGTGTTCAGTGGTTTCCATATCTCCATCAAGTCACAACACCTTGTATTTTTGTCTAATTGGGGTGACTGGACTCATTTCAACTATCTATTCATTTTAGCTATCACCTATTGAACAACCATGGGGACCAGGCATGGAAGAAATTAGCAGAACCCATTACCAATTTAAGATGTGAACATGCCCTAGGGACTCCCAGAAATACTTTAGGGGAAGAGAATAGACCCCAAAAGGATTTGGAAATCCTGCAAATGTAGGTGATCAAGGGACCTGATAGCATATAGGCACTGGTGTGACTGTGGCCTTATTTGTAGCCCGCAACTGATGATGCTCTGATAAAGTGCCCTTAGGTCAGTGGTTCTTAAAACTTAAGTGATGCAAACCCCAAAAGACTAGTTAGAACGTAAGGCCCCCCCCCCGAGATTGTAACTTAGTAGGTCTAGGGTAGAACCTGAGATTCTACATTTCTCATACTTAGGGGATGCTGATGATGCTGGACCAGAGACCACACTTTGGGAACCATGGGCAGAGATGGGACTGACTCCTTTCTCATGGGGAAAAGCAGGAAAGCTAAATAAAAAAGGCATATGAGCCACAGAGATGCATAAATGTTAGGCAGGCCAACAACAGGAACAGAGAAAGGGTCCTTATTTGTTTCTTTTGGTGGCAGCGTAAGGTAAATTGATCATGTGGTGATGCATATATATTGTTAATAGAACTATAACAAACACATCTGCTGTGCTCCCATCCATTCCAAGGATACTGATTTAGGTAATGCAGTCTTAATAAATGTATGTTTTACCAAATAAATATGATGGGGAAAAATTGCATGATGCTTAGCTATTTTTGTACTGTGAATTTAGATTCTGTGAATCGTAATTTACTTACAAAGAAAAGGAAAGAAAGAGGGACACAGGTGTGTTTTATTTCCTACCATAAATATAAAAGATTATTAATCAACATTTCAGAAAAATATCCACTACTCCTGCCCCACCCACAGGAAAACTTTGTTGAGTTAATAGCTACAGTCTCTATTTGATGAAAAGGCAGTTTTACTCTACCTCTCTACAGACTGACATTCTTTAGTTTGGCTCAGTTTAGTTTTTAAATTACGAGATCAATAGTGGCATTAGTCTTTCTGCAGGTTTATACACATGCACAGCATTCATGTTGAGACTTTGTAGTTTGCTTATAGTTATCTTATAAATCAGAAATGTTTTTGTTAAATGCACATTTCTTTTTAGATATGTTTATTATATTTAGAGAAAAAGTATTTCTTAAAAAGAGATTTCATAAATTGTTTTGCTGCATCATGAATTATATGCATGTTTTATATATATACACATATATTATATTTTTAGTTGTTGATGGACCTTCATTTTTATTCATTTATTTACACATGGTGCTGAGAATCAAACCCACTGCCCCACACATGCTAGGCAAGTGCCCCACCACTGATCCACAAACCCAGCCCTGTATGTTATATTTTGATAAATTTGGACAAATTTGCCTCTAACAACATTGATCTAATTTATATTCATGACAAGCATATTAGAATACTCTGTTCCCATAATTTTGTTAATACTGGGTGTTACTGGTTTTTCAAACTTTTGCCTACCTGATATTTGAAAATGATATCTCATTTTAATTTATACTTCCCTAATAACTATTAAAGTTAAGCTCTGATTCTTATACTTGTTGTCTTGGCATTTCTTCCTCTGATTTGGTTTTTTGTATTCTTTGCTGAGTTTTCTATGGACTTATATGCCTTTTCTTAATGATTTATAGAATTTTTTGAAATGTTACAGATAGCAACCATTATGGATAGATATCTCAAGGAGTTTCTCTCCGTCTGCTGTTTGTCTTGGACCTTGGTGGGTTTGGGGCACACGCATTTACTGTGTGCTAGTTGTCAAATTGTTGTTTCTGACTTTGAGTTTCATACCAGGCTTAGAAAGACCATTTCAACCTTAATATTATGTTTACTTTAGTGTGTTTCCTGTATGTACCTTTCTATATATTCTTTTATTAGCTTAATAGTCTAATGTTCTTATTTTTATCTTTAACCTTAATGATATGTTTTTGTATACAGTATGAGAAACAGATTTGGAGGGAATTAAGAGTTCAGGTTTAGACATATTAAGTTTGAAATGCTTATTAGAAGAGAGGTCTGGCTGGAGATATAAATTTGTGTCATAGTCACAAAAGATATTAAATTATGGACTAGGATGATCAAAGGAGGGATTATAGAATCAATGGAGGAAGCCCATAACCAATCAATCTCTGAGGCAATCAGATTTAGTGGCTGAGCAAAGGAGACTGAGAAGAAGCAACTACTGAATTCAAAGAAAAAGAGGCAAGGGCAGTGCCATTGAAGCCAATAGGAGAATGAAGAACAAAGGAGAATGATCCACTCTGTAAATACCTCTAAGAGATTGAGCAGGATGAGGACAGGACAGTGTCACTGGATTTAGTAACATCAAGGTGATTGGTGACCTTGACAGGAGCAAATACATTGGAGTGGTGGAAGGGAAGCCCTAAAGGAGTGAGTTTAGGAGTGAATATAAAGGTGAGAAGTAGAGGTACTGACCAACCATGGACAACAAATTTAAGAAGTTTTGCTACAAATGTGACATGAAAATGGAAGCAGAGGTGTTAGAGATGGGAGAGAGATTTGAAAGATGATGGGAGTGATTTGGTAGAGATGAAGAAATTGAAGCAGGAGAGAAAATAGATAACTGAGATTTAATATAGCCTATAAACTTTATTATTTTCCCAATGAATAGCCAATTGTCTCAATTTCATCAATTAACCTATCTTTTCCTTACTGATTTGAAACCTATAATATGAAATTCACACACATGTGAATTTTGTATTATTGCATAGAATATTCCACTGATATTCCATGATGTGGGCTTCCAAACTACTAAGAGGTTTCAAGTTATTTCCATGTCAACTTACCTATTTTACTGAGTTGTTTTATTTCAGCAATTATGTTTTCAATTTTTTAAGAACTCTGTCTTATATTCTGATTACTTATTTTTCATGCCAGACTAATTTTGTCCTATAGACAAAATGCTCTCATGGACATCTCTCAAGACCCTAAAAAGAATTTTTAAAATGTATCTTCTGTTTTCTCCATTGATTTTCTCCTCAGAAGTCAGTTGTTTGGTCTTGTCATCTTAGTGTTTCTGTACCATGCTGTTAGTTTTCCTTAAATGTCTGGTGATTGGTTCTTCATATGAAATAGGACTAGATTGCTACATTTTGGTAATTGGCTTGGAGTCCTCAATAGTTTTGAAGGTCACTATTCACCTGACAGTCCTCCTTTCCAAATGTGACCACATTGTGCAGGTAAATGGTTGAGGACATGGGGACAGGAGAGTTTCCATTTATGAAGCGTGGATAAGGAACTGGTTGAAATCCAGGGAGCTAGTAGTTCAGAATTTGGAAAAGTGCCTTATTGAATGTAGAGTGCATTAGAGAATTTAACAGTGATATCAACATGTCTTTTGAAACCATATACTTACAATGGCCTCTAAATCACCTGGGCATTCCCCACTCTTTTCCAACCACAAAGTCTGTATTAACGTTCCCTCTCTGTGCACCAGAAGAGCTTTGCTTAGAATCCTGTTCTCACCAGCCATAGCCAGAGGTAAGCACTACAGCAAGACACTGTGCACAGAGTTGGAGCATGGCCCAGTTGCTTTGGCAGAATTTCAACTCACATCTCTACTTTCTGCTTCATGACTCACTCTAGCTCCTAGCCTCTGCTAACTCTGAGCATTTTCTGGGCCTCCATTTAGAAGATTCATGAAAATTTCTCCAATATTCTTCTCCTATTTCTGGGTTAGGAGGGTGTGGGTTCTGTATTATAATTTCCAGAAAATTCTTACTGTTACTGGAAAGTCATATAATATAGCAGACTAATGTGCAGACTCAAGAGTAACGTTGCCTGGCTTGGACAAACTACTTAACCTCTCTGTGGCTCTGTTTACTCAACTTTAAAAACAGGGTGCTAATGGTACCTGCCTTGTAGAATTATTTAAATGGATTTATGCATGTAAAATGTTTAACACAATACCTCACTGGCTAAAATTTTCTGGACTGCTGGTGATACCTTTTCTAGTTTTCTAGCACTTTGTTTTAGTCAGCTTTGTGGCTGCCATGAAAAAAAGTCCTGGCAAGAACAATTTTAGGGGAGGAAGGTTTATTTTGTGGCTCACAGTTTCAGAGGTCTCCATCCATCAATGGTCCACTCCAATGCTCTGGGCTGGAGGGGAGCAGAACATCATGGTGGAATGGTGTACCACAGGAAAGCAGCTGGGTACATGGCACTAGGAAGGAGAGGGAGACTCCACTCACCAGGGACAAAAATATATACCCCAAAGGCATTCCCCCAGGAACCCACCTCCTCCAGCAACATCCTACCTGTCTTCAGTTACAACTCAGTAAATCCCTAACAGGGGATTAATTCATTGATTGGGTTAGGGTTGTTATAACCCAATTATTTCACCTCCAAACCTTCTTGCAGTGTCTCACTCATGAGCTTTTGGGGAACACATAATATTTAAACCATGCCACACTCTCTGGCATTTTTCTTATTTTTATATTTCTTTTTATATTTTAGTGGAATTTTGGAAGGGGAGTAAGATTAAATGCATTGACTGTCTATCCCCTTCAATTGGAAATGAACACTCTCATTTGAAAACAATAAAACAAACATTCCTAAGTTGTTAATTTTCTGCCATGCTGAACTTCACTTTCTCTTGATTCACTTAAAAAAGTATAGCTTGTAAGAAACCTTAGAGATCATCTAATGGAGCATCGTCACTTAAAAATGGGCAAAGAAATGAAAAATAGCTTTCCCAAATTGTAAATCTGCTCAGAAGAATATCCCAGAATAGACTCAAAGTCTCTTGTGTGTGCAATTCCATAACCCCTAAAAATAAATAAATTAATAATATTTATAACATGGACCTAGGGTCATAAAGTTCCTTGTCTCTGTGCCCATCCTGTGCTCTTTTTCTCCTCTTAAAACAGAGCAATGCCTCCTCCTATTAAAAAGCAATCCTTCTACCTGGACTTTGATCCCATCCTCTCCTCCTGTTTTCTCAAGTATTTTATTGTTAATAACATCTTCTTTATGTAGTAAATTCAACCTCCTGCTTTCAACTAGATATTTTCCACTGGCCTTTAATCATGCTGAAATACAGGTATCTCATACTTGACAAAAGAGCCAAAAACATACAATGGAGGAAAGATAGCCTCTTCAACAAATGGTGCAGGGAAAACTGGAAATCAATATCCAGCAAAATGAAACTAAACCCATATCTCTCACCCTGCACAAAACTCAACTCAAAGTGGATCAAGGACCTGGGAATTAGACCAGAGACCCTGCACCTAATAGAAGAAAAAGTAGGTCCAAATTTCCATCATGTTGGCCTAGGACCAGATTTCCTTAACATGACTCCCAAAGCGCAAGAAATAAAAGAAAGAATCAATGATTGGGATAGAGTCAAACTAAAAAGCTTTTTCTCAGCAAAGGAAACAATCAGCAATGTGAAGAGAGAGCCTTCAGAGTGGGAGAAAATCTTTGCCACACACACTTCAGATAGAGCACTAATCTCCAGAATCTACCAAGTACTCAAAAATCTTTACACCAAGAAGACTAATAACCCAATCAATAAATGGGCCAAGGAAATGAACAGACACTTTATAGAGGAAGATCTACAAGCAATCAACAGATTTATGAAAAAATGTTCAACATCCCTCATTATAAGAGAAATGCAAATCAAAACCACCTTAAGATTTCATCTTACCCCAATTAGAATCTCTTTTATTAAGAATAGAGGCAACAACAGGTGTTGGCGAGGATGTGGGGAAAAGGGTACACTCATACATTGCTGGTGGGAGTGCACATTGGTGCAGCCACTCTGGAAAGCAGTGTGGAGATTCCTTAGAAAACTTGGAATGGATCCACCATTTGACCCCGCTATCCCACTCCTTGGCCTATACCCAAAGGACTTAAAATCAGATTACTACAATGATGCAGCCACATCAATGTTCATAGCTGCCCAATTCACAACAGCTAGATTGTGGAACCAACCTAGATGCCCTTCAATAGATGAATGGATAAAGAAACTGTGGTATATATACACAATGGAATATTACTCAGCCATAAAGAAGAATATTACTCTATGCCATTTGTAGATAAATGGGTGATGTTGGAGACTGTCATGCCAAGTGAGATTAGCCAGTCCCAAAAATCCAAAGGTCGAATGATCTCTCTGATAAGTGAATGATGATGCATAATGCGGGGTGGAAGGGTGGCAAGAATGGAGGAAGGATGGACAGCATAGAGGGAAGGGAGGGGTGGGGTCGGGGTTGGGGGGTAAGAATATTAACAGAATGTGTGACAGACACCATTGCCCTGTGTACATGCATGAATGCACAGATGGTGTGACTCTACTTTGTGTACAACCAGAGAAACAATAACTGTACTCCATTTGTGTTCAATGGATCAAAATTAAATGAATTAAAAAAAAAGAAAAAAGAAAAAGAAACAACTTTATTCAACCCTCCTTCTTCTATTCCAGATTCTCTTCGATCTCTCCATTCTCCTACTTCCGAACACCTGCAAAGTACTCTCCATATTTTCAGTACCAGCTCTTCTTCTCTTCTCCCATTCCATTTGAATCTTCATTTGGCCTATCACTCCAGCAAACACCTCTCATCAAGGTCATGTCTGACGTCTATTTTATCAAATCCAACAGACACTTTTCAGGACAGAATCTTCAACTTTTCAGTAATATTTGGCACAGGTGATTAGTTCCACCTTCTTAGAATACATTTTTATTTGGGCTTTAGGATACTAGCATCCTCTGGTTCTCATTCTATGTCCTTGCCCATTTCTTCTCTGTGATGTTTGTGGGCTCATCACTTCCACTTGGTTGGTAAAAGTTGAAGTCACACAAAGCTTGGGCTTGGTCCTTCTCTGTATTTCACTCTCTACTCTCCCTGGGTAAGTTAGAATTCAAGGCTTCAATAGTCATGTGTACTGGAAATTTATATCTCTATTTCAGACCTCTTTCCTGACTGAATACTGTCATGTTTTTCCTTACGTAACTCTGAGATTTCTCAAAATTAACATGCTCAAAATGGAAGTCTTTATTTTCTCTTGCAAATATGACACTCATTCAATATTTCATATCTCAGGGAATGGCACATTCATCAATACAGTTATGCAACCCCTGAACCTAGGGATCATCCTTGATACCCTTTCTTCCCTACATCCAATTCAGTACTAAATACGTTGATTTTATTGTCTAACTACGTCTCAAGTCTGTTGACTTATCTCTACTTCTACGTCTTTTACCTAGAATCTCCAGATGAAGCTGTCATAGTCTCTTCCCTACACCATGAGAAAGCCCTCTAACTGCTCTGTTCACATTTATTTACTCCCCCAATCCTTTTCGCACAGAGCAGCCAAACTAATAATTTAAAAATTATGTCTAAGGATGCCACTTCCCTTTTTCTCCCTTTCCCCACACTCTTCAAAATGTATTTTTGTAAAATGCTTCAATAACTTCTTATTCTTCTTAGGAAAAAGACAAAATTTTCAATATGACTTGCAAAGCCCTGCTCACTCTGATCCCTGCCTACCTTTCTAGCTCAGCTTGCACCATGCTCCCTCGCACTGCAAACACACTGGTGCCTTCTCTCCTGTCACTCATAGTTGCCAGGACCCTCAATCCTCAGGACTTTTGCACATGTTTCCACAGCTTAGAGCACCCCTCTCTCTCCTCTTCTCATGGTTAATTCCTGCTTGGCCTTCTGATCCTGTGAGATCTCAGCTCAGGCATTATTTCCACAGGGAGGGGATTCAGTCTTCCCTGCGTAAGTCAGGGTTCTTAACCATAAGCTTTCCTAGTACCAGGCATTGATTCATCATTGTTGCAGTTGTACATTTATTACTGGTCATAGTTGAATAATTTCTCTTCTCCCCATACTGCTCATACATTCATTCAACGAAACTTACTGAGTCCCTACTATATGCCAGGCATTATTTTAGAAGGTTTGAGAAACTATAAACAAACAAAGATGAACTATGATATGAAAAGGTGAAACGTGGTATGGATAAACAAAGCAGAGTGATAGGACAGTTTGACAGGCTGCTACTCTGGATAGAGAAGCCTTCTCAGAAGAAGTGACAGCAGAGATTTGAATGAAATGAGGGGAAAAAGTTGTGAAGATGCCTGGGGATGAGCATTCTGGGGAGAGGAAATAGAAAGGGTAAAATTTAGAGGGTGCCTTACTTGTTCAAGGAATAGCCAGGAAGTGAGTGGGATTGGAGTGGAAAGAATCTGAGAGTTCTAAGAGATATGGACAGAGAGAGGTAGGGGCTGGGTCATGGCAGACCTTTTAGGCTGTACTGAAGGGTTTAAGTAAGGAATGCCTGGATTCTATGTCTGTTCTAAAATTATTGCTGTGACCATCTTGGGGTGGTTAAATTAGAAAGGGGGAAGGGTAGAAGTAAGGAGTTAAGTTAAGAGGCTGTGGTAGTGGTCCTGGGGAAAAATTATGTGGGCTTGGACTAGGGACATTGGGAGGCAATGAGAAAGGCTTGGAGAGCACTTGAAAGGTAGAGTTTGCAGAATTTGTTGATGTGTCCCTCTAAACCCTCTAGTGTATGCCTTCTTCATGGAGAGGAAAAGTCAAAGGCAGATGAGGTCTCCTTGGTTCTGTCTCCTTCTCCCTCTGCCCATACTTCCTCTTCTTCAACCACACTGGCCCCTTTTCTGTTCTGTGAACAGACTAACCGCAACCTCCCATTTTGCATTTGATGTTACCTCAGGGATGAGGAAAGCAGGTCTCCACAGGGCTTTCTCCCTCAGGGTTTTGCTCAAATATCACCTTATCAGAGAGTTCTTTTTTGACTATCCTCTATATATCAGTGCCCCACCCAAGCATTCCTGATTTCCCTTTCCCTACTTACTTTTCTTCAGTGTTTATCACTGTCTGACATTACACATATAATGTGTGTGTGTATATACACACATACAACATGTGTGTACTTATTCTGTGAAGTCAAGGATTTGATCTGTTTTGTTCACATGAGAACAGAACTTCCAGAATAATGCCAAGAATATATTTGTTAAATTAATGTTGAAGTAGGAATAGGAATGGCCCTGGGGTTTGGGACCTGAATGATGGTGCCATTTAGGGAGATGAGAGTGGATACCCCCTGCTCCAACCTCCTGCTGGGGACCCCAAATAGCTTCCTATATTTCAGATTCATAGGAGTGTTCCCTCCATGGAAGCCTGTAACAGGTCCAGAATTCTAGGGGTCTGGACTCCCCTTTTGTTTCCTAGGGGCAGAGGAGAAACTATAGATAAGTCAAGCTGACTCTCAGTTCCTAAGATAGAATGTGATCAGTTTGATCTAAGCCCCATACCTGATGTTTCAGTTGTTATTGACCCTGTGTATGGTTTTGAGCAACAAGTTGGCCAGACAATATCACACAGTGCTTTTTTAATGCAAAAAGAAAGAAAGAAAGAAAAAGAGCTATTAGTTTTCCTCATTCCTGCAGGTGCCCAACCAGGTTGACTCGTTGGAGTGCATTTTCTGCATTCTTAATAGATAGCTAGCAGGAAACGCCTTGCACAGCCCCAGCTAGAGAAGTAGAAAGTAACAAAGGTACAGATCCTGAGCTCCTGCTTCCGTAAGCACTGGGCTGCTCTAAAGCAGGCCAGGCAGCTCTGGCATCAAAGCCCACCTTTGCCCAGCTATACACTCTTGCTTTGTCTCAGGTGATGGTCCAGAATTAAGGTAAGAGAAGCTGGGGACTTTGGGGGGATGGTGGGAAACAGGTATGTAAATTCAGCTGGGAAGGAATTGGAGGGAATCACACATTTTGTTCAATGAGATACAATCTGGTCCCTTTGGGGTCAGTTCCAAGTGATCATTGGAACAACCAACCCTTCTGACTTCCCACCCTGCGCCTGCTATGCGAGGCACAGGTGGTGAAAACATCCATGCAGTGCCCATGTGGTAGCATGGAGGTCAAATGGCTGGTTTCAGATTACATGTTCAAATATTATTTTTTCACAAGTTTGGGCAGCATGTCTAGGTACCCTCCTAGCACTTGGTGTTTTTATATTTTATGACTGACATTCTCTTAGATGCAGCTTTGCAGCATCCCTTTCTTGTAGGTCAGACTCTCCTTTCTAATTCACATGTGAATAGAGACCCCTTACAGAGCTCATTTGAGGATGATATTACTCAAGTTTCTCTAGAGCTGCCAAAAGATGCAGTTCTTCATAGATGAAATTGAATGGCCATTTTTCAGAATATTCCTTCATTTAATTGTTTTTCTGAGTCAGAATCTTGCTGTGTTTCCTAGATTGGTCTCCAACTCCTGGGCACAAGTGATCCTCCCACCTCAGCCACCTGAGTAGCTGGGACTAAGGCACGTGCCACCATGCCTGCTTAATTCTCAGAGTTTTAATATCTCTCAGATACTGTTTTTTTCCCACTTGGGACTGAGTACAGTCCATGGAATTCCTTGTGAACTAAATCCACAGAAGTAACCTATGGTTTTCTCTCTGTGTGACCACTGTCAAGAGGAAGAGAGAGGCAGAGGTAGACCTTGTGGTTTATTCAGGCTCCCCAGTTGCCCATGGTCTGAGACCTCCAAGGTGATGGTGCTGAAACATCACCTTGGAGTTTATCTCTAACTTTTCTTGGATGTGAACAGTTGGCCTGTGGTCTCTGTGGACTTTACCTTGGAGATTAGGAACATGATTCTGGCCCTGATGTCCTAAGAATCCAGCCAGCTCCTTACATGTGGCTTTCAGAGACAGCAAAGAAAGGCTGCTGGGTCAAGCCTAAATCTAGAGCAGTGGGCACTGGCAATTCTGAGCCTAAGAGGGTGAGTCCTCCAGAGGTGCTAACTGGTCATTAGTGGCTGCAGATGGAGGCTTCAAGGAAAAGTCATGAGAGAAAGTTTACTCCTACATTCCCTGGAGGATACCATGTGGCTGGGTTATTGATGTGACTCATGCCCCACTACAGATTAGAAGGAAACCCTGCCCCCATATTTGATAGATAGGGAGAATAAGGGCCCACAGAGGGGAAGAGACTATCACAAAAGGGTAGTAAGAATCAGACAGACATTGGTGCCAGAGAATCTGAGGTTCAAATCCCAGTTGTATCACTACCTAGCTGTGTGACCTGGGTAGTCTATATCACCTTCTTTAAACTGCAGCTTTGTTATCCATAAAATGGGGATAATAATACCCACTTTGAGGGTTATAAAGATTGGAGAAGACTTTCTCCTGAGGCTCAGAGGTTTGGGCCCTCGAGTAGCTGCTCTAGTCACGAGGGACGGGCTACAGCTGGGTCGGCGGTGAGTAGCCAGCAGCATTCGCCTGTATTCGCGATGAGTTTACCCCTCAATCCCAAACCTTTCCTCAATGGATTAACAGGAAAGCCAGTGATGGTGAAACTTAAGTGGGAAATGGAATACAAGGGCTACCTGGTATCTGTAGATGGCTATATGAACATGCAGCTTGCAAATACAGAAGAATACATAGATGGAGCATTGTCTGGACATCTGGGTGAAGTTTTAATAAGGTGTAATAATGTCCTTTATATCAGAGGTGTTGAAGAAGAGAAAGAAGATGGGGAGATGAGAGAATAGTGCCTTTCATGGGGATTTTTTAATATATATTTCTAGACAATAAAGACTTGTTTTTGTTTTTCAAAAAAAAAGATTGGAGAAGATATGTGTATAGCTTCTGGAACAGAATAGGTAATTCTATAAACTGTAGCTTTAAAATGGTGTTGTCTGTACATTTATCATTACTTTATAATTCATAATACCTTTGTTATATTTCCTCAACCACAATATCTGAGTATATGTTGTGCTTTTATTGAGGAATAGTTTACCTACAGTGAAGTGACTGATCTCAAGTGTATAATATGGGCAAATGTATACTCCACATAGTAACCATCACCCTCATGCCTCTTCCTAGCCAGTCTCCACTGTTCTGACTTCTATCAACATAGATTATTTGTGCTTGTTCCATGTAAATGTGTGTTCCATACAATATGTGGCCTTTTGTGTCTGGCTTCTTTCATTCCATGTGCTTTTGAGATTCATCCATGCTGTTGTGGGGATTGGTAGTTAGTTCCTTTGTATTGCTGAACTTCATTCCATTGTATGAATATATTACAGCTAGTTTATTTATTCTCCTGGTACTAGACATTTGGGTAATTTTCTTTATTTGGCTATCAGAAATAAAACTGCTATGAACACTCATGTACAAGACTTTATGCAGAGGTAGTTTTGTTCTCTTGAGCCTATGTACTTAAAAGTAAGGTTGCTGGGTTCTATGGTAAGAAGGTGGAGGTTCACACAGTTTTTGAAATGAAGATACAATTGATTTGTTTTTTAGGTAGTGCCTGGTTATGCTTAGCATGACTACCAACCAGGAGAAACAAAAGAGTAGTGTTCAATGAAAAGCTTCTCTGGACAACATAATCCAATTATGACTGAGGCTAGAATGACTCTGAGAGAACTTTTTGGAAAATCTGCTCACTGCTAGATTCCTTCCCAATGTTCCTATTATGACCTGTTGACACTTCTATTGGAACCATAAAAGACTAGGCTGCAGAATTCACACACTCCAAACCCTTCATTTTTTTTCCAAACCCAAGAGTAATATGAAGCACAGAAAGGCTATGTAGTTACCCCAAGATTACACAGCTGAAGTAAACCCCAGGCCTTCTGACTCCTAATCTGCTATAATTTCCCTGCATTGTGCTTTCTCTGCATGAAATGACATTCAGTCATTCAGTCACTGTTTACTGATCACCCACTTTGTGCTGGGTAGTAGGGATAAAGAAATGAATAAGAAATAGTCCCCAATCTTAAAGATCTCATAGATTAGAGATGGAGACAATTTATTCAACTCCAGTTACTGAGTTAATGAATAGACTAAACATGTCTTTAATCAAACACATGGCAAGCCACTTGGGTGGCTCCAGGTAAGAGGCATCCAGACAGTCTACTTCCCTAGTTAAAGAAGGTCACAGCACATCTTGAGTGCTCACCATGTGCTGGGTCTTCCATTGGATGCAGACGGACAGCCTCTGTCCTCAAGGAGCTCACAAGGTGGGATAAGCTGATGCCACCAAGGCATTCCAACTTGAGGACTATTCAGCAAACAGCTATTGAGCATCCACTCTGTTTCAGGCACAGTTCTAGATACAGAGGATATGATGGTGAAAAGAACTGACAATGTTATGATCTTTCAGGAGTTTTCCAGTAATGTTGTACAATATATTACCACACTTTTTTGATATCAGTATGTGACTCAGAATATATCTGTCTTCAGGCTTTAGAGCTAGAATTGTTTGTAATTGTTAAGTTTCTAAGACAAAGTCTGGGTTAATGCACAACAGTATTTTACATAGATTAGGGCAGAATTTGATGGGTTTTATCCTCTTGCATGGAAATGGTCGTGATGGAAAGTAGTACTTACCCTGCAAGCTGAAATTGTCTAGCACCCATTGCTTAGTCAAACTTTCTAGGGGAGCCTGTGCCTCCAGGTAGTTCTGGGCTGAATCAGGCTCATTAATTTGGGAAGAAGACACTTTTCCAGAAGGCAAATTACATTGGTATTTGGCTTCAATGTCCTCCAAACACATCTCCTATTGTTTTTCCAGTTATGTTGCTTTGCAATTTTCATTTGTAGGAGAAGGACACCTTCAGCTCTTGGTAGAGTTTTATATTGTTTTCTGAATGCTGATCAGATTGGCTCCTCAGCTGTTCACAGTCCAACACAGCTTTGTTGTTGACCTTCAGGAACTCAGTGACTCCCCAGGGCTCCAATGAGAGCCTGTACTTGGTAGGAGCAAATTGCTTGCCCTTAGGGATGATGCTCATCCAAACAACAGCCAAACTCTTTGGTGAAATAGTACCAGTGACTTTCTGCATTTGGTTCGCAGCTTTTATCTGTGTTACCCACAATGGCCGAAATGAGGAAGAACGACATCCAGCAGCCCAAAGATCGACAGAAGCCCATCAAGACAGAATGGAATTCCCAATGTGTCATTTTCACCTATTTCCAAGGAGACATCAACAGTGTAGTGGATGAGCACTTCTCAAGAGCTCTGAGCAATATCAAGAGGCCCCAGGGATTGAACTCCTCGAGCCAGAGTGAAGATGTGATCCTAAGGAATGGTGAGCATCTCGGGAGGGAGGAGGCTGGAATTCCCTGTCAAGGCTTTCACTGTAAGCCCAGTTCTTTGAGGTACTTGATGCTCTCCACATGTGAATGTTTGCTAAAGGCAAGTCACACTGCCTAGTGAGAAGTCACACCCCTTCCTAGAAGTTTAATGCAAAAATGGACACCGTTGAATCAAATTAGTTCACGTATTTCATTATTTCCTCAATGGTGTTCAGTGCTAGGTTTCCCGCTCAGCACACAGTAAGAGCTTGATGACTCTTCACTGTCACCATCAATCAGTAGTATTATTAATATTATTGGCCAGAGGGCAAGAACACTAAAGCATCCATGATAAGATAAAGCATGTCCCAGGTCTCCTCTGAACCAGTAGTGAATGATCTGATGAGTGGAGGCCAGAGGGATGCAGATAAAAGGTCTTGCTACATCATTCTCCCATACTTCTTGGGGTCAGGGATGTGTATTGCTCAAGAGAGCTATGTCACAATGTGTATATCAAAGCAACCAGATTTGAGCGAAAGTATGACTTTAAGTTGATAAGGGCTGCAGTATGACTTTCATGGGCCCTAGGCACTTTTGCTTTCATGGAACCCTTGCTCCATAAAGGCATTATAAAGTTACATTTTAAAACTGTGTTGGTATAGAGATGAATATAATGGAAGCTGGATTCCTTTAATATATGCAGTACCATTATCATGTTCATCTTTTTCTTCTGATTTTGAAATAAGTTGCAACATTTCTGTGGACCCCTACAACTATTTGCAGGCCCTAGTCACTGTGCCTCCTATGCCTAACGGAGACATCCCTCCCTGCCAGATGTGAATCGATATGGCTCCCCTTTACCTTCTTAAAAGGTGCCAATGGACCCAAGTTTGGTTGATTTTAAGTGCTTTTTATTGCTGTTGCCCAACCCACAAGTTAAATGTCTTGCTTCCATTGAAGGACCTATGGGCCTCCAAGTGGGGCACTTTGGACAAAGTGAACACATGGGGCCTCTGCCTGTGGGCAAAGAGCTCACTTGTTTCCAGATGCCGACACTCTGGTTCTGTTGTTTGGGTTTGGACAGGGCAGTGGTATATATCTGACGTACCCTCTATGGCAGAATTTACTTCTTTCCTAGGAATTACTTTTCCAGTCAAATGACAAGACTTTCTCAGAGAATCTTGTGGGTTAACATGTAGAAAGGCAAGAATTGTTTGGGTGCTGTGGTAAAAATGCGAAACCCTCACCCTGTCACTCTGCCATCTTACTCTGTTTTATTTTTTTTGCTTAGCATTTGTCACCACCAAACACACCATATATGTTTTCTTCTTGACTCCTTTGCACCCCTTTAGGCTGAACTCCATGGCAGCAGGACCCAGTCTGCTGCTTTCCAAGTATTAGCACAATGCCTGACTTTTGAGAGGCACTTAATAAATATTGCTGGGATGAATGAAACTATGATTTGAATCACAGGGCATTGATCCTACAGATGGGTTATGTAGTCCACTTTCTGATGCCAGTACACAGACTGGGTAAGTTATAAAGGAAGGAGATGGTTCTGGTCCAAGCTTGAGAGCTCACATCTGGTGATGACTATCTTGCTGGCAGAATCCCAAGACAGTGCAGATCACACGAAGAGAGACTAAGAGTGCATGTGTGTGTTCTCTGGTCTCTCTTCATCTTCTCATAAAGCTTCCAGTAATTCAACCATGGGGCCCTGCCCTGATCACCTTATCTGATCCCCAGTCATCCCCCAAAGACCCCACCTCTAAACATGATAGATTAAGTGTCCACCCTCAAAATACCTCACAGTGGACATTAAATCCCAAAATGAATTTCAGAGGGGACAAGTCATACTCAAACCACAGGGGTTACTGCGGGGGCAGTCAGTGTGCTGCACAGCTTTAGAACTAGGCAGCCTGATGCTGGACAGCACAGTTCCGCTACTTCCTAACAGTATGATTACAGGGCCTATCACTTCATTTGTCTGTGCCTCAGTTTCCTTACAGCTGAAATCAAATATTATTTTACCATAGGAGTGTGTTTTGGGGAGTCCATGAGATAATGTGTGTCAAGTAGCAAGCAGCGAGTCCTGGGTAGGTGTTAGTTACTTCTGTGGGGATGATGCCAAAACCTGACATGTGTTTTTGAATGATTAGGATTAGAAACATTAGGAGCACAGAGCAACAGGCCTCTCCCATAGCCTCCAAGGTTTTGAGGGGTCTTGCTGTGTGGCTGCTGTCATGTTTTCTATGCCTTTCTATGCCTTTGAAGTCTGTGAAGGCTCTGCCTGCTAAGGGAACTTGGTCCTGGCCCTGTTTCTAGGCTAAGCCAGTCTTCACATGCCAAACAGAGAGTGGTTTTCTTCTTCTCTTATCTTCTTGTTGCATTTTCTCTGTAAGAATCTCACAAATCCCCTATGAAGATGTTGCCTCCCTCATAGAGGGTGGTGTGGGCTAAGCAAATATTTGTCTGGTGATTGAGCAACTGAAGGGAAGACTGTCTCCCTCAAAGCCCCTCTTATCATAGCTCGGAGTCAAGTTTCTCACGAACTCTGCTGCCTCAGGGGAGGGCCCTGTGAAAGAAGTCCAGTCCTATTGAGGTTCTTATTGGACATGTTAAATGACATACATACAGCTTTGAAAATGGTGGGAAATCTATGAAGTGGCCTTTCATTTCTGACTGTTAGTTAGCATCCTCTTAACCCCTGTAGGTCAACCCCAGCTAATTCAGACTGAGGAGAACAGGCCCCTATTCATGGACTCCCATCGAAGACTTGCCCACATTCAAAGGGCACTCTGTCAAGTCAAATATGCAAAGCCCAAACACAGAGACCTGTGTGGCTAGGACATGCCATTGAATTTCCTGGCTTCTCTTCCCAAATCAAAATTATTTTTAAATTTACTTATGTATAATTTATATGGACTGTACTTCAGAGAAGAAAACATAGGTTGAATGTATCTTGGAATGATCTTCCATTTCAAAGAACATTGGGAATTTTTGGTCAGTAATTAGGGAAGATTCAATAACTGCAATTTCTTTGGGGACAGAGTCCCAGTGTACATCTCAGCCCATATTCCTCCTCAACCATGCCCAGCCCCAGTCTTGAGCTGGCCTGGTAACATGCTCAAGAGCTGTTGAGAAAAGAGAGGGTATATACCTGACTACCTAGAGATCTTCTATAACCAGTCTTCAAGGGTCCCATCTGCTCTTCTATGCCCTCCATCTGCCATGATTAGCAGGGGTAGGAAGAAATGCTGAGTTTCTCTTTTAGTGTGAATATCTATATAAGCCGTAGTCATGATGACTGTTAATGGTGCCTGTGAATATTGACAACTTTGTGCCTCCTTTCCCTTAGGGAAAGGAGTACACACAGACACCACGTTAAAATTATTATGTTTACTTCAGTCCTTAAAACCCACTATGATGTATAAAATTCAAAGATAAGCAAACCAAATCCATGTTGTTAGAAGACAGGATTTGGTCTTGTTAGAAGATGTTTGCCAGAGTTAGTGATGGGGAGGGTGCCTCAGGGGGTCTTCTGAAGTGGTAGTGAGGTTCTGTTACTCAGTCTGGGCTCTCATTACCCAGTTCATGAAAATTTCCCCAGCTGCAAGCTTATGTTTGTGAATTTACCTGCACATTGCTTGTACTTCACAAAACCATTCTGCAGTGGTTATTACAGTCCTCATTTTACAGAGGAGGAAACTGTAGCCCAGCAATGGCAAGTACTCAGAGATGGGTCACCTTGCCAGTGAGTGATGGAGATTGAAAGCCAGGTCTGTTGGACTCTAGAGCCAGTCTTTTAACTATACTCTCCTGCCTTTGTAGGCCCTGACAACATGAGAGAGAGAGAGAGAGAGAAAGAGAGAGAGAGAGAGAGAGAATACCCATAAGGATGTTTGCAATGGTTAACATTGTGCACTTTCACATGGGTTATCTCATTGAATTTTCACACCAATCCTGTTGGTTACTCTTACCATGCTTTTATTTCTGGTGGGGTAATTGAGGCTCAGAGTCAAGTGAATTGTCTAAGATCCCATAGCTAGTAAGGAGTGGCTATAGTGTTTGTCACCAGATGGGTTTGCTTCCATATTCTGATCTCTTTCACACAAACACACACACACACACACACACACACACACACACGCACACATTATGGATTGATCTTCACAACTGTCACTCATTTTTTTGGAGATGCACCGATCAAGTGATTTCTTAAATTTTTGCTTAAGATAATGGCTTAGCTGGATGCAATGGTATAGACCTGTAGTCCCAACTACTTGGGAGGCTGAGACAGGAGTACCACTTAAGACCAGGAGTTCAAGACTAGCCTGAGCAACAGAGCAAACTGTCTTCATCTACCTTAATTCCTTTTGAGGGTGTCACCCATAATGATCTCTCACTAAAGTCTACCTCTTTAAAGATTCTGCTACCTCTCATATTGCTCCAGTGGGGACCAAGTTTCCAACATGTCATGGAAGATTCTTTCTCAAAAATTAGCTTTTTTCTGGTTACAAAAATAATATGTGTTCATATCTGAAAATTTAGAGAATGCAGATACACATTTGGGAAACAAAAAACCACGAACATCTATGCACACCTAATTTTTACATGGTATCACTTTGCATATACTGCTTTTATTAGTTGTCAATGGATTATTTTTTAATTTATTTTTGTGTGATGCTGAGGATGGAACCCAGGGCCTCACACATGCCAGGCAAGCATTATACCACTGAACCACAACCCCAGCTCCCTGCATATACGGGGTTTTTTTTTCAATAAGTCCTATACATTTCTTCATTGCACTGGATGTTCTACAATGAAATTTTAATGAGTCAAGAGTTTCATTTTGTAGATGTATCAAACTTACTAAAATTTTTGGACATTTAGGCTATTGTTAGTCTTTCACTATATAATAAATGTCACTTTGAATATCCTTGTAGCTAAATGTTTGCATGCATCATTAATTACATCTTTAAAATAAATTGTTGTTAGTGGAATGTCTGGGTGCTATGGTTTGGATATGCTTTAAGTGTGTCCCCCAACATTTCATCTGTTGTGTGTTAGTTTTGTGTCACTGTGACCAAAATACTTGACATAAACAACTTAGAAGAGTAGAGATTTATACTGACTCCTGGTTTCAGAGATTTCAGTACGTAGTCGGCTGGCTCCATTGCTCTGGGACCAAGGTAAGGCAGAACACCACGGCAGAAAGGTGTGGTGGAGAAAAGTTGCTGAGCTCATGACATCCAGGAAGCAGAGAGAGACAGAGAGGAAGGGGCAAGAAACACTATATAGTCCCCTTAGGGCACACCCCCAGTGATCAGCATCCTTCAATCATGCCCCACCTACTTAGTTTCCACCACCTCCCAGTAGTACATTCGAATATCAATGGATTAATTCACTACTGAGGTCAAGGCCCTTATGATCCAATCACGTCCCAAAAGTCCCACCCCTGATCATTACTCCATTGTGGAACACACGTTCACCATGTGAGTCTTTTAGGGGACATTCCAAATTTAAACCCTAACATGTTGGTAGCTTGGTCCCCAGTGTGGCTATATGAGAATTGGAGGAATCTTTGAGATGTGAACTCTAGTGGGAAGTCATTGGGGGCACTGCCCTCAAAAGGGATTAAGGTAGTTCTCATGGGACTCTAAGTTAGTTCTCATGAAAGTAAGTTGTTATTAAAGAGTGAACCAGATCCCTGAATCACTCTCTGGTTCTTGTCTCACCATATGATCTCTCTTTCTTGTAATTCCCCCACCATGAGGCCACCCACCACAATGTTATGCAGCTGGGAGCCTTCACCAGAGCTGGTGTCATGATGTTTGGATTTTCTGCCTCCCATACTATGGGCTAAAAAACTGTTTACAAATTACCCAGTCTCAGGCAGTTTGCTATATCAATGGGGAGAAAAAGAACAATACACTGGGTCAAAATGTACACACGAATTTTAGGATTTCCATATATGCTGAAAAATTGCTCCTCAGAGATGTTATCCCAATCTGTTACTCCTCAAGTCCCTGTAGTGTGGGAAAGTGCCCAGCTTACTGCATTCTTTGGAATATTGGGGAAGTATAACCAGTAAGAGTATGAGGTTTGGAATTAGACAGCATTCTCACGTAGGAAGCATGTGGCCTTAAGGCAAGTTACTTCAACTTCTCAGACTCTATTTTATCATTTGGGTTACTGTGAGGCTTACATGAGTTCATGTATACAGAGTGCTAAGCAAAGCAACTGGTCCATAGTAATCACTCAATAAACAAAATCTATCCTATATTTGCAAATTGTTCCTGGGCACTTCTGATGTCTTGTTCCCTGGGAATTGACACAGACTGAGCAAAGGCTTCTGAAATCTCTCCTCGATAGCCAGTATCTACTCTATCCTCCACACTAGCTGTGAAGTGCTATAACTTCTGTTGCTGTTGTGGGCTTCCCTGCTCAGTCCTTTCTCTGCATTGTCTGGTACTAGGTGTCTAATGGCATGGTAGATTGTTAGGGCTCATACCTTAATTGCATCTTGATTTCTCCTGCATTGTGTGTGCTGAGTGCTGCAAACCAGTAAAGAGAGCCAAACTGGGTTTATAAACTAAAATGATTAATATATCCACAAAAGAACTACTATTTATTGAGTTCCTAGTGTGTACCAGGCACTATGTTAAGCCCTTTGCATGGATTGTCTTATTCAGTCTCACAACAGTTCCAGGAGGCTCAGAGGTGGGAAGGGATTGCTCAGTGTCACATGACTAGGAAGTGGAAGATCTAGGTCTGGACTCCAAGACTGTCTGACTTCAAAGTCTGTGCTCCTAACCATTTTGCATATTGCTCTGCTCAAAATGAAAATTTTCAGTGGGCAGGGGTATATGTATGTGTGTGTGTGTGTGTGTGTGTGTGTGTGCACATACATGTTTGCAACCAAGTATATTTGTGTGTGATTTTGTGTGAACATGTATGTCACTGCATATAAATGCATGTGAATTCATTGAAATGGTATTTAGTCAGGTTCTACCATATATCAAGAACTGTGCAAACTCCTGGGGATAAGATGGTGAACAAAAGAGAAATGATCTCATCCCTCTTAATGTGTACTGGACAGTGGAGGTCAATACCAAATGAATGAATGAATGAAGAAATTATAGGATTACTGCTATGAAAGATAAACAGGATGTAGTCACAGAAAGGAACAGGATATCAAACTTTGGACTAGAAATCCAGAGAGAGTCTTCTGGAAAGGTAGTGTTTACTTTTTGTGTGTACAGAAATTAGTTTGGAATAGGGAGTCATAGCCATCATAGAAGGAAGCCAGGGCCACCTTACAGGGATAGAGTGGAGGATAGTCCTCTGGCATGGAGGCAAACTCCAATGCTTCTAGAAATGTCAGGGCCTTTCAGAAGCATATATGGGGAAGAACAAGTGGTATCTCTGAGTGTGTTTGGGAGGCAGGGGAAATGGCCTACCAGTTTCACCTAAATGGGTAGAAGAATGGGAAGAACAAGAAATGGAGACTACTTACTCTCTGGACAGGCCTGGTTTTAGGACCAAGGGCCTCAGGAATTCTAGAGGCATGGATGGAACTAATGGATATGGTCTGATGTCCAAGGTTGGAGTATATGGAGTGAAATCCATCTGCATTCCTACTGAAAGAAAAATCCCAACCTGCCCCAACTGTCTTTGAATCAAAATGTTCCTCACATGCTCTCCATCTGTTAATGTGCTTTGGGGTTTGAAAAGTTTGCAAAGTCACCCCTGGGCCATGTTTGTTTTCTCTCTCTCTCTCTCTCTCTCTCTCTCTCCCTCTGTAGCTAAGAAGGGACACTTGAGTGGGAATGTCACCAGAGTCACTTCTAGTAGCAGTAGTATCCTTGAATTAGTTAAGTATATGGTTGAAGATATTCTCCTCTGCCTACTGTGACAATGGGCATATTTGTCAGAGAAGTTGGTTCAAGAAACCCGAGAAACCGTGGCCAACCCCAATGTAGTGTTTCTACACCATGGGCCACCAACAACCAATCCTGGTCTGGAAGAGTGAGTTTTCTCAGGCCACCTAAAGCTATTGGGTTGTGATGAACTCACAATTGAGATACCCCATGCATCCCTCCAAGTTCCCATCCAAACTGTACTCTAGAGCACCAAGTGACCACATAGGACCATGAAAAGTGGCACACTACCTACTCCCCTTAACATTTCAGTTAGAGAATTCAAGTAGAGAAGCAGTTACGAAAAATACTCAAAACACCCTGGGTCCTGCTTTCTACATCTCAAGCATTTAGCAAGCACCTAAGTCATATCCATGATCTCTATGGGGACAGTCCAGATGGAAACTGCCCATTTGTCAGAGGCTATGCTTTGTTTCTAATTTGTGCTTAGGACATGCAGTACCCTCATTCAATATGAAACATGGACAGTGATTATATGAAATCAACTTAATCACTCTGTTTGTACCACACAGTGCCCTGAATTGCTACTGGCCTGGCGATATCAATTTTCAAAAATAACATTCATCCCTAGGAACACACCCTAATGTGTTTTCTTGCCTTTGATTTCATTAGAAGAATTCCACCATTGCCCATTGCTCACTGTGAATGGTAGGAGATCTTGAGCACATTGTCTGCCATGTAGGTTAAGGCTCTTTTTGCTTTTAATATCTGTGTTACACAGAAAGCCAGGATGTTGGGTGGGGCCCCTCCTGTAACACTGCACTGGCCTCTCAAATGTTTTTCTCTTGCACAAAATCCAGTCAAACTGAACTTTAAGGAGAGCTGGGAGAGGTGCCCATGGAGGGAAAGGGCCCAGTTCTCAAGATCTCCTGCCAGCTCATCTTCCTTTGTCTTCATACTCATGTCCCCTCCTCCAATATCTTGGATAGATGAGAGGCTCCAGGATTTAAGCACCATCTGGCAGTTATTTCCCTCCTCCCCTCTTGTCTGAGTGGGTGTTGAGAAAGGAGAAAACATCCATCTATGCTGTAAGCTATCTTAGACATTGGAGATAGCAGATTTAACTATTAGTTATGATAGGCACAATTAGCGTAGTGTCTATGGGACTAAAGGAGACTTCATTCCCTACTAGTCAGTTCACACTGACTTGGCAAGAAGAAACTAAGTTGCCTTTTTAATTTTTTTTTTTTTTGTGTGTGGAGTACCAGGGATTGAATTCAGGGGCAGTCCACCACTAACCACATCCCCAGCCCTATTTTGTATGTTATTTAGAGACAGGGTCTCACTGAGTTGTTTAGGGCCTTGCCCTTGCTGAGGTTGGCTTTGAACTCACCATCCTCCTATTCTCAGCCTGCTGAGCCACTGGGATTACAGGCATGCACCACTGGCGGCCAGCTGAGTTGCCTCTTGACCCTAACAATTCTGCTTTTAAAGATGAGGTCCAAGCAACTACTTTTTTACCCATTACTTATTGCTACAGCTCAGTTCCCTAATGGGTTAATCTCTTTGCCACCTTGGTTCAGTCTCTTAACATCCCTGTGCCTCAGATTTCTCTGGAAAATGTGGCTTCAACCCCTAGAGTGTTATTAATGACCAACTGTTGCGTGTTTAATAACAAAAGGCAAGTGTTAAACCCTTTAGAATGTTCTACAGAGACCTTCTGTTTGGTGTATTAAAAACACTAGCTATGAAATAGAGCTAAACAATATCAGCAACTAAACACAAATTAAGCACTTTTAAAAGATGTATGTTCAAGTTGCTTACTGCAATGTTGTTGAAATAACTTAAAAAATAGAAGCAACTGAGTTGCCCACAAATATGGCAATTCTTAATCCACTTTTTTCTTATACAGGAATAGTATATACCCATTTAAAAAGTTGGTGTTTGGCTCTGTTCATTGCTCTGGGAGGATATTTGTGTCTTTTAATGAAGCATAATCAGCTTTAATGATACATGTTGTGAAGAGAATGCATACAGAAATAGAAACAAATCCTAGAAAGAAGTCAATTGAAGAAGGACAACTGTTTATGAATACTATGATTAATATGTATGTGTTTTACTTTTAAAAATTTTTCTTCAAGTTAAAAATACAGTATGTATTAACCTGAAAGAAACTACATAAATTTCAAAAATGATAAGTAAACACCTGACATGTCTCCTAAATCTTTCCTTCCAGATAGTGACATGCCACCAAATCAGTGGCGTTTCTCTTCTCCATGGACAAAGTCACAGCTGGAAGTGTCTCGTGCAAGCAGCGCCAACAACAGCAGCTTGAATGTGTCTGGGCCTGTGGCTGTGGATCAGTATCCACTGTCCCTGCCTGAGACCCCCTCTGCTCAGCCTCGGGAGCTGTGGCATTTCCCCCACCTAGCCAGCCCCAGGTCCCCAGAACCTGGCTACTCTCATGTTTTTCCTGATGGGCACCTGGTTCCAGAGCCCCGGCCTGATGGGAAATGTGAGCCTCTCCTAAGTTTCCTCCAGCAAGACAGATGTCTAAACTGTCCTCAGAAATCTGCCACGAGGGATGATCGCAACCCTGTCCAGATAGCCGGAAGCACAGGATTGCTTCTCAACCTACCTCCCAGATCAGTCCACTGTAAGGAAATGCTTACAGATACATGGAGGATTGCCTCCAATGGGTTGTGGTCAGGAGTGAGTTGGCATTAGATGGGTGCTAAGACTAATTACTGCCACTCTGGACATAGGGCTTCTGCTGAGGGATTCAATGTTTTATGTAAATATTCCATATATTTTCACTAGGCTTCATTAACACTCACAGTTTAATGGTTAAAGGGTTACATAGATTGCCAGTCAGATGGAATTGGCCCTCAAGACTCATCCCAGTCTGTTGACTTGGCCTTACCCTAGAAAAATGATGGACTGCTGCCTAAAATTGGAGGGTCCCACATCTAACTCATTGGGAGCCATTAAATAATCTGTTTGCAAAACAGAGCTCTGTGACGTACCTACAGGCTCGAATGTTATGCTCCAAACAGGTTGACAACTTGCAGTGATGCCAGGCTCCTGGGCAAAAACAAGGGCAATCTATACCAACCATCTGCTCCACACATTAAAATTCAAAGTGACTGGAGAGGCAGCCCCAATTGCTGCCTGGAGACAGCTGCCTGGCTTCCTGCTCACTTTCCCTTGGGTCATTGCCCCTTGATGGTCACTTCTCCCTGAACTGAAAACTCTCTTAAGGATCGCTCACTTTTTCATTCACTCACTCACCAAACAAATATTTAATTAGGGTTTACTCTATGCAAAGTACCCGTCAGAGACAGGACTTCCTGCATTGTAAAGGGACAGAACTGGCTTGAATTATGCTTTCAGTAAAAAAAGTAATCTACTCTGCTGAAAGATTTGCCTTTCATATGAAATACTTGTAATAGCATGTATATATTATAGGTTTATAGGTTCGTGTGGCCAAGTCTGCATTCTGTTCTCTGGATTAATTTTCTTTTGCAGTTCCCTAGTCTGTACATATCTGTGGTTCTATGCCTAAAAGAAATTACTGGAAGCTGTCTTTACTGTGAAGTACAGATATAGTACACAAAGGGCCTGTTCAGCATAGCCTGCCTAAGTCCAGCGCTGTGTTCCATCCTAATGTTTCACAACAAATTTCTCATAAAAATAACATTGTGTCATTTCTAGAGTTTGATTAGCAATGCATGCAGAGAGTAAATCATAAAAATGTCATGCTTGGGATACCATTGAAAATTCCCACCCTATATTCTTTTTCAAGATCTTCTACTGGATTCAAAGGGAAAGTCAAACCAACTGTGTTTGTACATACACCTGTGCGGACACATAGGAGAGCCCTTATTCATCAGTCGGTTAGAACACACAGGGCTCAAATCATCATCTTTCAAACATAATGACTGTGTACACTTCAAATCCAATTCGGCAAATATTTAGTGAGCCTATACTATAAGCCAGGCACATTATGGCAAACAAACTGATAATACAGGCATTATCCTGTTCCTGAAAGCTCTAAACAAAAATTCATGAACAAAGGTTCATCATCAAAGTCTCAACTGTTGTGAGCTCTTCACACGTTCCTACTAATGTTGACAATCAGTCATATTTATTGGTGACTCACCAGGAACTGTTGAGGAAGTGACCTTTAATTAGGAACACCGTCTATAAGATGGGAACAAGTTCCAAGGGGCCTTAAGAATAGAAGCTTCTTTGATTTTTCATGTCTGTTAGGAGAAAATATGCCAGGTGTCCACACACTGAGAGGCAGTCCATCTGGGGCCCCTGGGGGCCTGCCAGGCACATTTTAACCCAACCCTGGAGATTTCACTTCTAGTCATGCCTTTTTATTCTTTTCCAGGTAAGAAAATATATGTCTCCCCCAGTCATGGACCTGCCAATCCCAGCCTTGCAAATGAAAGTAGGTATTCAGTTCAGCCTTTGATAGGGGGGTTCTGTATCCTGAGAAAAAAATTGAGGAGCTTATGTTGTAAAAATCAGGGTCTCCAGAAGCTGATAGCAGTCTTATTTCTATTATTTGGGATTTCCATGGATAGAATTGGTTTCATTGAGGCCATGGACTTCTATCTTATGAAATTTCTTGTACATTTTCTCATTTTGCTAGAGAAGCAAATCTATTGGGTCCTTTTCTCTGAGCCCAACTTACCTGAGGTAACCAAGGTGACTCACAATAATGAACAAATCCATGAGGATTAGCTTGCTTTGTCCCAGATGTTCAGTTTTCAGCTTAGCACATAGGGCCACCTCAGGACTCTGTGATCAGGGAAAATGTGACTGAGGCCTGAGACAAAGACTGGGCTCCACACTCAATTTGAAAGTGGAATCCATAGGAACTTCAAAATGAGGGCAGTCTGGGTGAAGGAGAGGGTCTGCATGATATAGGTTCAGGGTTCAAATCCTAGCTTCATTACTTCTGCCTCAGGTACTTGGTCATGTTTCTTAAGATCTTTATGCCTCAGTTGCTGTATTTGTAAAATAGGCATCAAAACATTGCTCACCTCATAAAGTTTCTATGAGCATTAAATGAAATAATTGTATGCAAATGCTTAGGATAAGGCCTGGCACATAGTAAGCCATCAAAATGTGTAGGCTTTTTGGAGGGCATCCTGGGTATCCCAAACTATGTTCCATGTTGTGTGTTTCAGAGAGGACCAAAAGGAAGAAACAGCACCACAGCCCTGATTTCAAGAATTTTACAGTCCAATGTGAAGAGGGGTTGAGGGTGATATATAGTCCCCCACTAGAATGTCAGTTCAATGAGGACTGAGACTCTGAAGGGTGTACTGTCATATCCCAATACTGCAGGAAAGCTTGGCACAGAAGTCCATACATATTTATTGAATGACTGAATGCTAGAAACAATAAAAGAACATTTAAAAAGGAAATTGCAAGAAAATACCTGCCCAAATAGTAAAACTTCATCTGTTTGAAGCTGTTGTGTAAAGCAAATCAGTCAATTATCTTCAGTGATTAACTAGGTGAGGAGATACATTTAAGGCTAGTTGGAAGGCCTATGGCTGAGTCAGGCTTTACTTAATTTCAGGCCCAAGGGAATGAGCTCACAATTCCGGATTGTGATATCTCCTAAGTAATTGTTAATAGTTTCTATATTATTTTATTGAAAGTCTTGGAATTACTGATAATGTAATTATGTTTTCTATTGTTCATAGGCCCAAAACAACAACATTTATTGGGTGTTGACTGTGAGCCAGATACCAAACACATCGTCCTGCTTAGTCCCCACCATGAACTTGGGATATGTACATGAGTATATGCTAGGTAGTTTACACAATAGATATTCAGTAAATAATGATTGAATGAATGACTATCTCCATTCAATAAATGAGGAATCTGAGTCTCAAAGAGGTGAAAGGACTTGCCTTCAGATTACATAGCACTTGCAAGTGGCAGATGTAATATTACCTCTTTGCTCTCACAGTGTTATATAATCCTCAAAGCAATTCCAACTTAAATAAATTGCATAATAGTAAAAATTAGCATCTGGTGAGACTAATTAATTGTACATGGGTTTACTGTCAATCTGTGGCTAGGACACTATTTTAGCATAAAAAGAGGGATGCAGAAAACTCAGAAAGCAAGCAAAAGAACAAAGAACAAAATTACCTTGGGAAAGGGGTACAGGGATGACCTTCTCTTGCAAAGAGGATTTGAGAGAAAGCAGGGAAAGGGTATGTGGCTATGTCAACAGTCTCAAGCTTGCCAGCCTAACACTATTGCTCTGGGCAGAGAGAGGCTGCAAGGAATAGAGAAGGGAGAGGAGACCTTACTAGAGCTCAAGCAAGCTGACCACTAAACCCAGCAAAACAGTGCTCTTAAGGATTTCATCAGTCTCCCAATCTTGCCCAGTGTTAAGATCCACTGGAAACTTGTTATCTGCCTGGATTATGCACCCCTCTTACTATGGAGTAGATCTGGCATGAGATGCAGTCACATCTCCTTGTGTTCTATTTTTTACATATTTTATATTAACTTCATTTTGAAGTGAGCTGTATGAACCTTTCAGTAGGAATTTCTGTTCCAAAAGATTTCCAGTGTGAGGCTCCAGATAAATATGCTGCAAAGGAAGTAAGGCAGAGACTCTTCTGTCCCTCCCATATGGACTTAACCCCCTCATGTACCTATGGAATGGTGTGGAGCCAAAGAGCAATCAAAGGCAGAGGGTGGTCAGAGAGAGCTTAGAGAGGCATTCTGAAGGTGAGTTCCGCAAACGTTGGTGCCAAAAGTTTAAGTGGGTTTATTTTGTCTGTAGAACTAGCCGATGGTTGCACATTACTTCAACATATACAAATGATAATAACTGCTGACGTTATTATTTGCCAGAAACATTGCTACTATATGTATTGGGGCTTTAAGAGTGAATAAAACTGTATTGGCCCCTGTACTCACAAGTTAATAGTTTAGTGGGGAAGAAAAAGAAGAAAACAAAATATTTCCAAGTTATGATAAAGAAACACTCAAAATGTTGAAATAGTTTCAAAAAGATGACAGCAACTTTAGATAAGATGGTCAAAGGAAGGTTCTCTGGGGAATTCATGAGAGCAGGGACCCAAACAAAGTGAGAGAACCAGCTTTGGGAAGAACTGGGGAGGAGATGGAGGGAAGTGGAGGAAGCTGAATTGTGTGTGAGGAATGGGAAAAAAAAAAGATCAGTGTGGGAAGAGGGCAGTGAACAACAGAAGAATGTGGCACAAAACAAGGCTGGAGAGGTACACAGAGGCCACATTGACACAAGGGCTTTTGGCTAATATTGGGAGTTTAGATTTGATATCCTAAGTAACTTGAGGAGTGATGGGAGAGTTTTAAGTGTGAGTCAGTTTGCATCTGATAAGGTCACAGAAAGCATTGTGGGAGGATAGATGGGGAAAGGCAACAATGAAGAAAGAAATGAGTTAGGAGGCCAGAAGTGGGAGAGGGGCCAGTTGCATTGGTGCATACCTGTTATCCCAGCACTTGGGAGGCTGAGGCAGGAGGATCTGGAGTTCAAAACCAGCCTCAGCAATTTAGTGAGGCCCTAAGCAACTCAGCAAGACATTGTCTCCAAATAAAATACAAAAAAGAGCTGCAGATATGGCTAAATGATTGAGTGCTCCCTGGGTTGAACCCCTGGCACCAAAAAAAAAGTGTGGGAGAAGGTGATGGCATGGGTTAGGGACTTTTAGTCTTAGGACTTGGTAATGGATTTGATGAGTGGTGAGGAGAAGTGAAGAAACTAGCTTAGCACCTGGCTGAAAGATGGTACATGTAGCAAAATGAAGACTGTAGATGAACACAACTCTGTTTTGGCCTTGTTAATGTTAAGGTGCCTTTGAGACAGCCTCTAAGTACCTCTCCAAGTAGTTGTGTATGTGAATGAAAAGTTCAGAAAACTCTGGGTAAACTTTTGGGATTTATCAGTATAGTATATAAATCACATTTAAAGTCATTGGATATAATCATATAGAGGATGTAGATGAGAAGAGAGGAGCACAGAGGATAGAGTCCAAGTGAATGCTGATATTTTGAACTTAGGTACATGAGGAACTAATAGTAGAACTGACAAGGAGCAACCAGTGTGGTGGGAGATGAACCAGGGCAGTGTGGTATATAACAAACTAAAAGAGGAGAGTGTTTCAAAACAGAAGGAATAATCAACTGAGTCAAAGGCAGTCAAGAGGTCAAATAAAGGAGAACAGAAATTTCTATGGAATGAAGTGTCAGAGATGTTGTCAACCTTGTTAAGAGCAGTTTTTCTTATGTAATGTGCACAGAAGCTAGGTTGGGCTTTGTTAAAGAATGAATGGGAAATAAGAAAATGGAGACAGTAAACACCAGCAACTTCTTCGAGAAGTTTGGTATTGAAGCAGGAAAGAGAAATGAGGTGATAGCTAAGGATACTAGTAAGGTTTGAGGTCTTTGAAAGAAGGTAAATAGCAGAACCTATTTGTGTGATAATGGAAATGATCTGGTGAAGGTGAAGACATTGATGTATGGAGGATGGGGATAACTTCATGGGTGAAATCATTGAGAGGACACAAGAGTCTTAGAAGTATTGACAATTGACAGGAAGAGAGGCTATTCTGCCATTGAAAGTACATAGGATAAGAGGGAGAGACTCAGAGGAAGCATGCATTTGTGCCCTTTGTTGCTTGCCATAACACACTGCAATGATTTTGGACAAATGTTCCCCAAGGGTCCATGTGTGAAGACTCGGTCCCCAGGAAGCAGTATTGGGAGGTGTTGTGCACTTATAACAGGTGGAACCTAGTAGGAGATCCTTAGGCCATTGGGGGAAGTGCCCTCAAAAGTGATTGTGGAACCCCACTTGTCCTTTCCTCTCCCTCTGCTTCATGGCCTAAGATGTGAGCTCTTGCTCCAACAAATGTTCCTGCCATGATGTGCTACCAAACCCATGGGCCCCCCTAATCTTGGACTTGGACCTCCAGAACCATGAGCCAAAATAAACCTCTCCTTTCTTCATTAGGAGTTTCAGGTACTTTGTTGTACTAGCATGCAGTTGATGATACAGATGTCATGCACTGCCTCAGGATTGCCAACAAGAAAAGCATCACAAGATGCAGCCCTTGACTTTAGACTAAAACTGTGGGCCAAAATAAACCTCTTCTCTTTATAACTTTTAAAAAAAGAAACTACACAGGAAAGAGGATCATAACACAGACACAAATAGACTTGGAGACTTGCTGGTGGGGAGATTAAAAGTACTATGATTACTAAATCTATGATTTCTATTTTCCCAGTCAACCATGGAGCAGGCTCATCAGCTAAGAGTGAGTGTAGGATGTTTGAAGAGAATGGGAAAGTGTGAAAAAGTCTTCTTGAGCATGGGGAAAACAAGCCTGCTAATAGACAAACTAATCAGGATCTCTCAGATCTGAGCTGAAATCCGAAATCATGAATTTCAAGTGGAAACGGGTCAACAACAAATGATGTTGGGTTAGTGTGATGTGCACAGAAAGCAAATGGGATGTCTAGTTCAGGGTTGAGATTGTGGTGAATGAGGTGATGTATAGAGAAAAAGTAAAATGAATTGAAGGCATTTGCCAGTGAGTTATTGCAAGATGAGATCATGGCATCTAAAATGCACACAGAAGGAAATGGAGGCAGGTGGAAGTTGATGAGCTAGTGGAAGTTATGTAAAAAAGTGGGGCAAAGATTACTTAAGCCAATGAAGTGGAAGATAGTGGTTATAGTGCAAATGTTTGAAATATAGATTGCAAGGGTTCTATCTGTGTGGGAGACACCCAGAGTCTAGGGTGCAACCAAGGGAACAGGTGTACAAGGTAATTGGAGATTAGGAGCATGGCAAAAATCATGGAAGTGAAGCAAAGTAAGGATCAGTAGCAAAGTGGAGATGTGATTTAGGGGTAGAGCACTTGCCTAGCACGCACAAGGCCTGATCCATCCTTAGCATCAATCAATCAATCAATCATCAATCAGTTTAAATAAAAATTTAAAAAACGAATCCCAGTGACTCGGGAGGCTGAGGCAGGAGGATCGCAGGTTCAAAGCCAGCCTCAGCAACAGCAAGGCACTAAGCAACTCAGTGAGACCCTGTCTCTAAGTAAAATACAAAAAAGGGCTGGGGGTGTGGCTCAGTGATCGAGTACCCCTCAGTTCAATCCCCAGTACCAATTTTTTTTTTAGAAGAAAAGGAAGGGAGAAAAAAAGAAACCAAATTGCCATTACAATACAGGCTCTATTTTTATGTACATTGACAGATGGGAAAGCTGAAGTTTTGGGAGGTTAAGTAACTTGTCCCAGTGAGTAAATGCCAATTTTCTCTGACTTCGAAGTGCTCGGTATTACCCAGTAAGCTAAGGTGCATCTTGACCACACAATAATTCAACTCTATCACATTTAGAGACACTGCTTCCTTAAACAAACAAAAAAAAAATAATAATGAAGATTTATTAAACATATATGTGCCTGCTGGGAACTTTACATACAGTTGACTCAATTCTCACCAGAATCTTAGAAAGTAGTTATTAATATCTTCATTTAGCATGAGGGCAGTAGAACTCAGATAGGCTTGGTCAGATAGGCAAGACCACACTGCTAGGCAGTGCTGAGTTCAGGACTCAAACCTGGGCTCATCTGACCTCAGAGCTCCCCCCTCTTTCATCATGCATTTCCTATTTTTCAGGAAACCAATCTTCAGAGAGAAGAAAAGATCTGTACTTTTATTAACCTCGGTTTGAAGAAGAGAAATATTTTTTCTAATCCTGCTTATGATTTTCTACTGTGAATCCACAGGGTCTAGAGACCTCACTGTCCTTTTCTTTTTCTGTCACTAAATAACATTGAATCAGAAGCAGTTTCTGCTCTCCCTAAGATTGTGCATTTCTCTTCCTTGGCAACTATGCCCTATGAGAGGATTTTCCAAACTTGCTAAGTGATTTCCCAGCATGTTAAAGAGCTGTGCCAGGGTAGAGAGCATAGAGGCCTGCCTGCTTGTTCATACCCACTTCCCTTTTACTTAAGAGATCACAGCATCTTCATTCTCCCTGGCAGTAACCTTTGAACCAAGACTGACCACACGGTATTTATTTTATGGGTTTGTCCCATTTTCCCAGCTGAATTGATGTGTCAAGAACAGACTGAAGCTTTCAGTCTTCACTATACTGTGTCTGGCTTCACTCCTTCCTCTACCAAAAGCAAAATGAAAAGGAGGTGGGCAAGACCTACCAAGAGTGGGTTGAGGTTGTGGGCTCTCTGCATGTCCAACTGAAGTCTGGAAAGAAGCTGAGAAGTCTCCATCTGGACTTGATGAATGAAATACTTTCACTTGGAAAATTTAGTTCCTCAATTCCAAAAAATCATGATTGCAAATTGTTGAGAAGTCTAAGAACCTAACTTTTTGGAAATTGAGAAAAGTGCCCCATCCCACATTGTGCCCCATCCCACATTGGAACAGAATTTGCTGTAGCAAGAACATTTCTTGGATATAGTTCTGAGAATTTCTCTTTCTCTGCCATGATGTCACGGACTCTGGCATCTGACACCACATGGATATTTGCAACATCTTCAGTCAAGTTGAAGGAGCAAGGCAAGGCTTGTTCTAAGACATGGCAGCAGAACCATCCTGCAGAATGTTCCAGATGAAATGATAATTCCCAATCTGGTTCACAGCCTTGTCTAGTATGAGCTGGTGTTTTCCCTGTGACAATCCCAGAATCCCCTGCCATCAATGTTTTCCATTTGTATCCCACTTGCTATTGGATAACAGCTAAGAAGATGAATAATAATAAAACTATACTTTTATAGATTACCCTGTTCTGGATTCTCAGTTTTTTCACATTCACTTTCATTGAAACTTTCCAGAAATCCTTCAATGGACATTATTATATTCATTTAATATAGGTGAATACTGAGGCTTAGAGAAGGTAAATGACCTGACCCGAATCACATAGTCAATAAGAGAACCAACACTAAAACTCCGGTGCCTGAACTCAGTGCTTTTTCTCTCCACCATAAGGTACTTACCAAGGGTTAATATCAGCATGCCTCTTATATATTTGTTGCTGCCATCTACTGTGTTAATAAAGACCATGTCTTTTCTATGAGTGCATTGATGATTTTGGGCAGTAACACAGCAATTGTTCTATTTCAACAACAGTTTTTTTCCAGTGCATTACCTACGTTTCCACCATTTAGCCAGAGGAAAAAAGACCTACTCAGTAGATTTTTCCTTGAAGTTGAGTGCCTTCAAAAGCTTTGTTCTTTTTAGGTGATGGTTGGGAAAATTTGGGGTGGAAGCTGTTAGGTCTAATTGGGTGGCTGCAGGGGGAGGGAGCACGGTCACCTAGCAACACACTGTGCCAGAAGTGACCAATGAGGCACACCTGCTGACCCTGACGTCCACCTTGGGTCCACCTTTTCCTGGGCAGAACCCCTTGACCCCCTTCCTCTGTATAAAAACCCTGAGCAGCCAAAGCCACGTGTGATTTCTCCTGGCTCTCCCACTCCGACTTTCACCCCCGGGGGGCTAGAGATTTCGCCCGGGACACACATTCCAATAAAATCAAGCTACCACTATTGTCTGACTCTGGCGAGCGCATTCTTTTCGCCCGCCTCCGCCTTTGGGACCTCTACCCGCCGGAGGCCCCGCGCTCACCCTTTCTTGAGTTTTACAGAAGCTAATTCTAGTGCTTGTGATTAATAATTACACATGTATGTGTTTATCTTGGCTCATTCTAGAAAGATTTGTCTGTGCTAGAAGATAACATGCATCATCAGAATTGAACTCTTTTTTTTTTGTACCAGGGATTGAACCCAGGGACACTTAACCACTGAGGCACTTCCCCACATCTCACTTAGGGCCTCACTAAATTGCTGAGGCTGACTTTGAACTTGTGATCCAGCTGCCTTAGCCTCTCAAGCACTGGGATTTTAGGCTGTGCCACTGTACCCTGCTCAGAATTGAACTCTTTTTTTGTTTTTTGTTTTTTGTTTTTTGGAACCAGGGATTGAACTCAGGGACACTTGGTCACCGAGTCACATCCCCAGCCTTATTTTGTATTTTATTTAGAGACAGGGTCTCACTGAGTTGCTTAGGGCCTCGCTAAGTTGCTGAGGCTGGCTTTGAACTTGCGATCCTCCTGACTCAGCCTCCCAAGTCGCTTGGATTACAGGCATGCGCCACCACGCCCGGCCAGAATTGAACTCTTAATATGCTGTTTATGGAATAGAAGAAATGATTCAAGAACTGGTATCATAGGTAGCCTGGGTGATCTGATAACATTTACCTACGAATCCCTAGAAGTTCTCTTTTGAATAAAGCTAAAAGCAGTAATCAATTTTCCCACTTCAATAAAGACAGAAGAAAAGTCCTCCTGTTGCTAAGAGAACTCCCACTCCTCTGACATATACATATAAATTCTTGCTTAAATCAACTGCTACTTAATCTCAGATTTCTGGCTTTCTATATTCATCCTGATTTTGCTTTCCTGCTTTTTTTCCATGAGCTAACTTTATTAAAAAACATTTCTTTAATTTACTTTGGAATTTTACAATTAAAAAAATACTCCTCGTACCACCCCACAAGATATGCACCACCCTTTATACACAAAAGTAAAGTAACTGTCCCCAGTGTATTGTCTATGTGGCTTCGCCTACACTCTAGTTGATAATCTTGTGAAATGCTAGATGAGTGGAATGTAGGAGATGGCATTTTCTCCCATCAGATTGATCAAGGTCTTGCAGCCATAGAAAGTCAAGGTCCAATAGAGATCGAATCCATGAATCTCATTCACATCACTCTCTATAGTTTTGAGAAACTGACAAATGACCTGATTGGCTGACTCAAAAGCTGCCTTGGTACTTACCTCCCTCTTCCAAACACACACCCATACCTGACCTTTACAATCTGGAAGAATTGAAATTGCTTCAAATGGGCTGGAAACTCTCACATTCTTGAATGATGCTTGTCTCTGAAAAAAACAAAGCAGGTGACAATTTCCTTTTCTTGTAAAGACTATTATAAAAATTCCAAACAAGAATGTTGTTTGAGCATATAATTGAAGCTTGCATTTAAGTATTTTTCTATTCTAAAAATCTATATAATAGATTTATTATATACTATAGTATTATGCTACATTATATAGTATCTAATATTGAAAATAAAACCACCCCTCCACAGATAAATGCTAATTAGTTATTTTTTTCTCCCAGATTAATAACAAATGCTGACTTTTCCCTAATCATTTCTCCACCTTAACATAATTTAAAATAATTTTGTAAATCATTTGTATTTTCAAAATATAAAGTAATAATGCAATGGTCCATTTCAGTTCCCACAATGGGTAGGGTTTTAAAGTACTGTATTACTCATTTGTGAAGGGAAACTTAGCACATTCATGTTTTGTTAATTTTTTTTTGGTACAGGGTATTGAACCAGGGCATTTAACTACTGAGTTGCATTGCATCCCCAGCCCTTTATGATTTTATTTTAAGGCAGGGTCTTCCTAAGTTGCTGAGGCTGGCCTTGAACTTGTGATCCTCCTGCCTCAGCCTTCCAAAGGCTGAGATTACTGGTAAATACCACCACATCTGGCACTTTCATGGATCTTGAGGGGGAAAAAAGACTGGAGATTGTCATTTCCTTGGTTTCCTGTTATCATAGTTAGTGGGAGTTTTATCATTTAAACATGATAGGATATTTCAAGTGGGGAGATGACAATTACCATTTGAAGCTGAAATGGGTTCCATAGGACATATGGAAATGGCTTCATCTTTGCTGTCTCTGAAGCACTTTCCATGGAGTGTGTTAACCTACATACAGAAAGTTAACACCATAGCAGTGGTTGCCAGCTCATCCTGGGTTTGCTTTTGACCCTGTCACACATGTAACACATTGTGGGCAGCGCTGTGATAGTCCTAGAGAAACTGCCTGGAATAAATGAATTGCATATGTTCTAAACTGATTAGCAGCAGTTTAAAAATGAGGAAGAAGAAAGAGAAGGTTAAGAAATTATGTAAATACTGTCCATTTTTTATTTAACCCAAGTATTTTGGTGGGGAAAACAAGTATCTATTGCATAGCATGTGTAAACTTGTAGTCTATATTTATGAGACCATTGCTTAAAGACTATAAATTATGAAAATACATTAATAAATTTTAAGTTTCATTCTATGTTCCAAAAATAGTGTGTTCCTGTGAATTTTTGTAGATTAATGGTGACTAAAGAAATGAACTGGGCTGTAGCATTTTCATAAGAATTATCATTTTATTACCCTTTATAAGTTTATAATTTCTGAAAGATCTTCTCAGAAATAAATTTAGTTATTTTATTCTTCACTTTAATGATTCTGCCTGTTTAGGAGCAAGTTACCCTATTTATTTACAGCAATTACAGTTACTGTTTTGGTTAAAAATTTTCACTCTCCACTAATATTTCCAAATGAGATGACTTTCTTTTTTTCTTTTACTTTTTTTTTTTTTTTGGTGGTGCTGGGGATTGAACCCAGGGCTTTGTGCATGCTATGCAAACACTCTACCAACTGAGATATATCCCCAGCCCAAGAAGACTTTCTGAATGCAAGTCTGGATTGAGAATTAAGTCACCTGGGCTCTGGTCCTAGTTATGCCTCTAGTTGTCTGTGAGATCCTAAGTAAATAATCTAATGCTACACCTCAAGGCCCTAGGAAAGGACAATGTGTTTCAGTAAACTTTTTCATCACTGTGAAAAAAAGACCTGAAAAAAAATTTAAAGGAGAAGTTTATTTGGAGACCATGGTTTCAGAGGTTTCAGTCCAAAGATGGCCAATTCCATTGTTCTGGGCCAGAGATGAGGCAGAACATCCTGGCGGAAGAGTGTGAGGGTGGAAAGAGCTCAGGATATGGCAATCAGGAAGCAGATAGAGGAACAAGATATAAGTCCCAAAGGTCTGACACCAATGGCCTACCTCCTCCAGACACACCCTACCTGCCTACAATTACTACTCAGCTAATGCACATCAGTCAATTAATCCACTGATTATGTTAAGGCTCTCATAAGCCAATCATTGAACCTCTGAAATTTCTTACATTGTGTAACACATGAGCTGTTGGGGGACATCTCCTATCTATACTATAACACAAATTAATTCCAAAATCAGTAGAAAACAGTAAATAATTAATAGAATCAAAACTAGTACAAATGAGAATTTAAAAATATACATAGGATTAATAAAGCAAAGAGTTGTTTCTTTGAAAAAAATAAACAAGATTGATAAACCCTTAGCCAAATTAACCAAAAGAGGAGAAGACCCAAATCAACAAAATTAGAGATGAAAAAGGAGTCATCACCACAGACATTTCTGATATCCAAAGTATCATTAGAAACTATTTTGAAAATTTATACTCCAGTCAACTGGAAAGTCTAGAAGATATTGACAAATTTCTAGACACAGATAAACTGCCCAAATTGCACCAAGATGATATAAAAAAACCTAAGCAGACCAACATCAAGCAATGAGATTGAAGTAGCTATTAAAAGCCTTCCAAAAAAGAAAAACGTAGGACCAGATTCTCAGCCAAGTTTTACCGTACCTTTTAAAAGGAACCAATGTAAGTCTTCCTCAAATTATTCCATGAAATAGAAAGGGAGGGAACACTCCCAAATAGATTCTATGATGCCAGTATAACCCTGATACCCAAACCAGTTGAGCACAGAGCAGGAAAGGAAACTACAGTACTCCTGATGAACACAGATGAAGAAATTCTTAATAAAATATTAATAAATTGCATATATGTGTATTTTCCTATCTATGGGGAATGCATAATTAATGTCTGGGATAATTGCCAACAATCTATTAACAGTGGTTTCCTTGGGGAGTGTGCCTGAGGACAATTTGTATGTGTGTGTATATATGTGTATGTGGTAGTGGTGAACAGAGAAATGTTACTTTTCACATTATATCCTTCTGTGGTATTTGAGTTTTTACATGCCTGTGTTGCTTTCATGAGAAAAATCATTGCAATATATATCTTAAGCAGAAAATTTTTAGAAAAATAAACAGTAACTATCTCTGTGAGGTTATGATGATCATGACACACAGAACAGCATCAAGAGAAACTGTTCTCTTAAAATTTCTCTCATAACCCAGGTCACCTCTCTTGTTCTGTCCTGTTTGTTTGATAAGACTAGAAGTGAATCATATGCCACCTGGGGGTAGATACAGCCTCAACAGATTACCTAGGTCAGGTCTCTGTCTTCAAATGAATAAATGATTTAAGTGATCCAGGACAGATCATTGCTTATCAGGCAAATGTAATAACTTTCATTGGAGGAACGCTAGTTACCTGTATTCAATGATTATTTTCTTTACCAATTAGTCACAATATCTACAGAAATAAAAATGAATTTAGCCTGGCGTGGTAGTGCATGCTTGTAATCCCAGTGGCTAAAGAGGCTGAGGCAGGAGGATCATAAGTTCAAAGCCAGCCTCAGCAACTTAGTGAGGCCCTAAACAATTTAGTGAAACCCTCCCTCAAAATAAAAAAAACAAAAAGGGCTGGGGATGTGGCTCAGTTGTTGTGCGCCCCTGGGTTCAATCCCTAATACCAAAATAATAATAATAATAATAATAATAATAATTTAAATGTCCATTTTCTATTATGAAGTACTTCTACATACATTGTCACAATTTGAGCCTCACAGTGATCTTGATGAGGAAACTGAGACTCAAGGAGATGTATACATATTACCAGAACAGAAACTAGCATTTAATGAGCAGATACTATGTACTAGTTATAGTACATAACTTCCTTCATTTTATCTTCACAACATATAAGGATTATTTTTTCATCTTGCAGACGAAGAAACTGAGGCTGAGAAAGGTTCCCTCAAGGTCACACAGCTTGAAACTTGGCAAAGCCAGAATTCCAAACCAGTACTTCCTTTTCAAAGGGAGTATTCTCTCCATTAGCCTGTTGGGGTCTCTACATTTCCCTGATGGGTCTTGAATTCTCCTGATATGACCCTGGAATTTAAAAATGCTTACCTTTTAATTTTTGCTGACTACAGAATCCTGCATGTGAAAATTTCAAAATTTCTCTCCCAAACTTGTATGAGCAAGAATCATTGCAAACATGAAAAGAGGAGCTCTGAGATTTAGTTAACAAAAAGCAGCACTAGTTTAGAATTATTCTGTTGTTCCTGTGGTAGTGGGCAGGGAAAAAGAGCTGTTAATTTTTGTGGTAATTTCTTTTAGTTAAAACACTGAGCATATGGGAATGTCTATGAATGATTCCATGATACAACCTATTGGAAGACAGAGGGGAAAATGAGGAAGTAATGTTCAATGGGTCTAGAGTTTCAGTTTTGCAAGATGAAAAAGTCTAGAGATCTATTGATTAACAATATGAAGATACTTAATGCTCCTGAACTCTACACTTAAAAATGGTAAAGACTGTAAGTTTTATGCTGTTTTTTAAAACTAATGCTTTAAATTAAAAATAGACCCTATTAGAGAGTTCTTAATACTTATTGATAATGTCCAAGAAAGAAAAATGAAAGTGAGAGAGAGGTGATGAGCATGCTATTTTCTTCACTCTAACAGTGTTGAGTTTATTACTTGCCTTTACCCTTGCAACCTATGCAGACAAAGAATGTTCAGATTGCATACCTAAATGTATCTTATTCATGACTGGTGAGAAACCAAGCCACAGAGCTCATAGAAATAGTGAAGAGTGAAGGAACTGACCATCTCCTGGCACCTATGGTCTAATTGTGAAATAATCCAAATGACTTGAGCCCTCAAAGAAGTGTTTTGTTCAAAAACATTTCTATGTCAGCTATATTTGGACACACCACTAGATGGTACAAAAACCTAGTTTTCTGATAATGATTTTGTCATGTTGTGAAGGCAATGACAGAGTATTAATTTGAACAGCCCTGTATATGTTACTTGTGAAATTGGAAAATGAAACACATTAGAATAACATCTTGATAAAATAGCATAACATTCTCTTTTTCTGTTAGTTTACTTCCAGCTAGCTAATGACAGAAAGGACACATTCACTGAAGACAATTTAGACACATTGTCAAAATTTCCCAGTTCTTTGGCTTGTTTTTTGTGTTCCAAAATCTTGTTGCAGTGGTGATATGTCCACTCAAATAGCTAAACCTCAGTAGCATTCAGAATTTTGAAATCATAGTAGAAAAAAACCTCCAATTTTAGGTCAGAAGAGCTTGATACCTTGAGAGTATAGTATCTTTTCTGAAAAGAGAAGCGTTTTGGAGTTCCAAAAGGTATGCAACAGGATTCTACTTATATAGAGTTGAAAAACAGGACAAATGTATGGTTTGAAAGTCAAAGTTCTAACTGGAATGAAACCAGAATTTGGAAACAAAAACAAAAATGAAAATCTCTTCGATCTGAAAATAAATTTAAATTTCTATTCAATAATTTTGGATGAAAAATCAGAACTTTAGATTTCTTGAACAAAATTGTAATAAAAATAGTACACATCAGAGTCACTGGAATGCATTTAAAGCAGTGGCCAGAGGAAAATTCATAGCCTTAAATATCTACAACAATGGAAATAAATGAATTAAAATAAATGAATTAAATTCTCAACTTGAAAAACTAGAAAAAGAACAACAAGGCAAGCCAAAAGGGACTACAGGGAAGGACATAATAAAGATAAAAACAAAAGTCAAGGTTTCCATTGGGGACAGTGGGTAGTGGCTAAAAGAGGGTCTACAATAAGGGTGTTTGTAATGTCCTATATTCTGATTTGGATGCTGATTACACTTGTGTTTTCTGTTTCTGACAATTAAGCTGGTGACTTAAGATTTGTGCCTTTCTTATATGTATGTTAAATTTCATTAAAACATTTACCAAAGTGCTGGGGATATAGCTCAGTGGTAAAGTGCTTTCCTAGCATGTGCACTGCCCTGTGTTCAGTACCCAGTACTGTGAAAAAGTTTATTCAAAAAAGACATTATAATTTTGTTATTTCATTTCCCCCAGTATATTATTCTTTTCCTGATGTTTAGCATAGTATCTTTCACAGAATGGGCACTCAACAAATATTGAATCTCCTTTAATGTCATTGTATATCTTACCAATGGATCTGGTCATTATTAGAATTTGAAAAAATACATAATAAGAATAATAGTATTGATATAAAGTTGAATTTTTTTCTCAAAAAAGACTAACAGTAATAGTTGAGCTTTTAAAATTTTATTTGGAGAGCAGGCCTCACTAAGTTGCTTACGTTATCCTCAAATTTGCCATTGTCTTGTCTCAGAATCCTGAGTAGCTGAGATTACAGGCATGCACCATCATGCCTGGCTGAATCCTTGACTTTTTAAGAAGAGTGCAATAGGTTTGCTGGATCAAGGAAGAGATGTAGATAACGTGTATACTCTGGAGGGTCTTCTGACCTGGGAATGTTGGCTATCATTGTGGTAACAAAGAAAAGGGGGAACATCTTGCTCACATTCATCTGCAGTAACTAACCATCCTGGTTTGCCCTGGACTGCCCTGGTTTTAGCACTGGAAATCTGATGTCCCAGGAAAACCCATCCCCAGGCAAACAGGGACAGTTGGTCACACTGTATTATTTTACATGCATTATTTCTTTAGCCTTCACAATAACTTTATTAGTGGGGTACTATTGTTTTAATTTTGCTAATGAGAGATGGAAGTTTAGTGGCTTAAGTCATTTGTGTAAGGTCACACAGCTAGGAAGTAATGCAGTCTCAACTCTAGCCTTGCTTGAACTGACTTAAAAGTCAACATTCTTTCCACTCTACTATAGCTGCAAAGAGACAAAATAGAGAGGTAACGTCAGTCAATGGACACTGAAGTCTTACAGTTTGAAGGATATTCTTCAGCTTGTCCAGAGAATGAATTCAAGACTAGCTCTGAGAATTTAAATTGAGATAGTTCCTTGACCTGGAGCTGAAATCTGTGATTTAGTGAAGCCATTCTGGGTGAGCTATTCATTTAAGCCTTCTGCTATCATTGGATCTGGAATATCTCCCAAAGGCCCTTTATGATAAAGGCTTGGTTGCCAGCCTGTGGCATTACTGGAAAGTGGTAGAAAATTTAGGAGGTGGGGCATAGTTAAAGGAACTTAGGTCATTGGGAGTATGCCCTTGAAAGGGACAATGGGATCCCTAAAAATTCCACCAGAAGAATTCTAGAGCTGCTAAATGAATTCAGCAAAGCAGGAGGATACAAGATGAACACTCACAAATCAGTAGCTTTTCTATACTCCAACAGTGATTCAGCTGAGAAAGAAATCAGGAAAACATCCCTTTCACAATAACTTCAATAAAATAAAATAAAATAATAAAATAAAATACCTAAGAGTTAACCTAACCAAAGAGGTGAAAAAAATCTCTACAATTAAAACTACAGGACACTGAAGAAAAGAAAGTGAAGAAGACCTCAGAAGATGGAAAGAACTCCCATGCTCTTGGATAGGCAGAATTAATAGTGTCAAAATGGCCACACTACCAAAAGCAATATACACATTCAATGCAATCCCCATCAAAATACCAATGACATTCTTCAGAGAACTAGAAAAAAACTGTCATTAAACTAATTTGCAATACTAAGAGACCCAGATTAGCCAAAGTAATTCTTAACAAGAAAAGTGATGCAGGAAGCATCACAATACCTAATCTCAAATTATACTACAGAGGTATAGTAGCAAAAACAATATGGTATTGTCATCAAAATAGACATGAAGATCAATGAAATAGCATAGAAGACACAGAGAAAAATCTACAAACTTCCAGTCATAAGATATGTGACAAAGGTGCCAAAAATATATATTGGAGAAGAGCCTTTTTAACAAATGATGCTGGGAAAACTGGATATCTATATGTAGAAGAATGAAATTAGATCCCTATCTCTCACCTTGTACAAAAGTCAAACCAAAAAGGATCAACGACTTAGGAATCAGAAAAAAAAAAAACCCTTGCAAATGATAGAAGAAAACAGAGGGTCGACACTCATCACATAGGTTCAGGCACTGACTTCCTCAGCATGACACTTGAAGCTCAAGAAATAAAACCAAGCCTCAATAAGTGGAATGCCATCAAACTAAAAAGATTCTGCACAACAAAGTGAATGATTAAGAATCTGAAGAGCAAACCTATTGAATGGAAGAAATCTTTGCCAGCTACTCCTCTGACTACATATTAGTATCCAGAATATATAAAGAACTTGAAAAACTCAATATCAAAATAAAAACCAAATAACCCAATCAATAAATGGGCAGAAGAACTGAACAGAAAATTTTCAAAACAAGAAACACCAACGACCAACAAATATATGAAAAAAGTCCAATAACTCTAGCAATCGCCTGATGTAAATCAAAACTACACCGAGATTTCACCTCCCTCTAGTCAGAATGGCAATTATCAAGAACACGAATAATAATAAATGCTGGTAAGGATGTGGGCAAAACAGGTACACTCATACATTGTTGGTGAGATTGCAAATTAGTATAGTCACTCTGGAAATCACTGTGGAAATTCCTCAAAAAAACAAGGGCTAGAAACACCATATGACCCAGCTATCGTACTCCTTGGTATTCATCCAAAAGAACTAAAATCAGCATATTATAGTGATACAGTTATACTACGTATAATTATAATATTCTAATTAAGATCCAAATATATATATAAATGATTCTGTTAGCTAATTCCATCACATTTAACCATTTTATATATATGAAATATATATAACTATAATATATATTCTTATATATAAATATTTATATATAAATTATTTAAAATATAAAATATAAAATATATAAAATTTATAATATAAATTTATAATATAAAATTTATACTATAAAATAAATACAGTATAAATTTAATATAAATATTAAATATAATAAATATAAATATAGTATAAATATATACTATAAAATTTATAGCATAAATTTTATATAAAATATATACAATTTAAAATATTTATATATATGAATGATTCCATTAGCTAATCCCATAACACGTAACCATGCAGGAGGTTCCAGAAATTCAGGAATTTTATCCTGTTCGTAAATCAACACACTTTGTGACACACAAATAACAAATACTTAATGGATATATAAATTGAGCAGAAACTCAACCAGTGAATTCTTTGGGCTTATTTTTACTTGTTACCTGAAGCTGATGGAGTTGAAAATTCTGAATACACTGAAAAGGATCACTCTTTCCCACTTCCTAAAGGAGAGATCCAGGTTTCAGAGGGGCAATACCCATGTATGAAGTATCTCTGTTTCCTATCATCCCTACCAGTGTCCTAGTTCAGCAAATATTTGTTCAATAAATAAATAAATAAATGAAAATAGCTTTATGCCACTGATAAATTGAAATTATAGTTATAGCTCACAAAGAGAAGAAAATGAACTTTATGTCTCCTACTCCCCACACACCAAATTCTTCTGAGCTCCCATAGCTCCCTGGGCTCTTCCTTTCACCCTGACACCATGTCCCAACACGTTATATAATGTGCATCCCAGTTGAACCTTTACTTGTCTGTCTTTCCTACTAGACTATGATCTGGGTCCTCCCTAACTATCACTGTGCCTGCAACACCATGTTTGTAAATAACTTCATGCATAAATTATGAATTTTTCTCTGTGTTCCAGAGATACAAGTTTGAGGCTAAGGAATAATGATTTTAACATTCTTTCTCCAGGTCTTCTTGCTCAACCAACTGTGTGACCACAGGCAAATAGCTCAGCTTCCAGAGAGCAAGCCTCAGTTAGAGAAGTGGGCCTAGTTCAGACCTTCAAGTGGCAAGTAGTGGGGTGTCAGGACACTTCCTGACACCAGGGCTCTGAGGGAGACTAAAGCCTGGAGGGGAAGAGTAGATTGCTCCTCAAGAACAAAGTTCCCAGGGGGAGCCTGAATTTTCCTGTGGTTAATGTTGGTACTTGGACAGATGAAGGCTTAATGTGTATCTCCAGTCCTTTCTGACTGACTTTGGACAATCACCTCATCTCTGTGTACCTCTTTTCTTTATCAAGACTTATTTTGAAAACCTTATCATTGCCATTAACTCTCCTCAAAGTGAATTCATAATTGTGTGTGTTTAGAATTTTTACAATGTTTGAGTAACAAAGGCTATTTACTGAGCATTCATCATGGACCAGGCTCCAGGCTAAGTGCTCGAGATGCCTCATCTCATTGAGTCTTTACAATAACCATTACAATAATACAAGAATCAGTGTACTATTTTACAGATAAGTAAATGAAAGGTCAGAGTGGTTTGGTAATTGGTCCAGCCCATGCAGCCAGTAAGTTGTAGAGCCAAGATTCAAGACTGATTTTGTCTAACTCCAAAGCCCATACTCTTGACCCCTATACTCAACTACTGTGGAGTAATTAAGGGATATTAAGGTGGAAACATGTAACAGTCAAAGAATAATATAAATAAATAGAAAAGCTTTTGCCTTCCCTTAAAAAGCCATTAGTTCCAGCTGCATTTTGGTGTTGGATGGAAAAAATAATATGGTCAGCCCATCAGCTAGTAGAAGTAAACAGGCCACTTTACCAGTATAGTAGGCCCTTCTTCCCATTGGTAGCTAAAATAATTGCCATCCATTCAACCCCTTTAATGAATCCTGGCCCAGAAATATGAAGTTTTCATTTGGCTCTCATTTGGCCCTTTACCAAGCTGTAGAACATCAAAATAATATGTAGCTGGACAGCTCTCTTTATGGGACCTTTGCAATCACTGTTGAAAAAAAAAAGAAAAAGCAGAAGTCACTAGTTCTCACCAGGAATTCTTTCAAAATTCAATAAGCCCTTTTGACAGGTGCATTTAACTCTGTGCCCAGGAAGTAGTAACCACCCTTTATATTGTCCTTCCCCAGACAGTTTCAGACATCATGGATGCTATAGTTTAGTTAACATTCAGAATGATCTTAGTGACTCATGTTGCCCTACTTTTGGTCTGAAATTTGCAAATTGCTTAGGTGTTAAGGAAGTACATTTTAGGCAAACCACGCTTGATTTCCACCCTTTCAGAGACAGGCCAACTGCTGTGCAAGGTTCAGAGAAGAAAGGAGATGTGGCCCCATCACAAGGGCTTGTCTAGAGGCAGGTTTAGGCTTTGGGGTCTCTGCTGCTCTCTGCTGGTCGCAGGCCATTGCTGTAGTTGCCAAGAAAGTGGTTCATTCAGCATGCTGCTGCTGGGCTTGTCCTACTATTGTGGCTTCCATTATCACTACCACTAAGTAGGACTAGTTACCGAGTGCTCTGTTGGTGTCAGGTTCTGAGCTAGGTGCTGTGAAGACAGAGATGACAAGACCTGGTCCTTATCCTTAGAAAGCTCAGTCTAATGGGGAAGAGAAATTGTCAGGAAATTGCAAAAAAGTATTGAAAAGAGCATGGAAAAGCATCCCTGTACTCCCTCAATCAGCAGGGCAGTTTTCCCTTGGTATCCACAGGGGATTGATTCCAGGACCCTCCGTGAATACCAAAATCTGAGGATGCTCAAGACCCTTACATAAAAAGATGTAACATTTGCAGAGAATCTACACACATCCTCTGTATACTTTACATCATCTCTCGATTACTTATAATACTAATCTGATTAGGAAACTGAGGCTCAGAGAGGTTGCATAGGTTACCAAATGGAACATGGCTTGTTTCTAGATTACAGAGGCTGGGACTTGGTGTGACTTAGAATTCACTCCCTCTCTGTTGTACCATACTGCTTTGTGCTGTTTACTGAGAGGCCAGTAGGATAATAGTTAAGATCAAGTGCTCCTAGAGTCAGGATACCTGGGTCCAAACCCATCTCTGCCACTCTCTTGCATCAGGTAAATTACTTAACTCTCCTGTGACTCATCTTCCCCATCTTTTAAATGGGAAGAACTAACAGTGCTTAACTTGTAAGTTTATTTTGAGGAGTTGAAGTCGATACCAGTCATAAAATTAGTACAATAAATAAATGGCAGCTTTAACGTCACTGTCAACCCATGAGGCAGAACAACCATGGGCAAGTGTGAAGAGGAAATGTGCTGTAAATGTAAGGAAGGTGCTGAGTGCTGCTGAAGTCACATCTGATTGGTGTCTCTTGCTTGATTAATAGGAAAAACCCTTTGGCTCTCTAAGCAGAGTCCACTCTGACAGCTCATTTTTTAGTCCTTCAGATACAGCACCCCATCTTCTTGTCTCCTAGAGTACAGAAGTAATGGGGCTACAGAGAGTGGAGGAAGTCATTCTGCCCTGGAAAGGTGAACTTTGCCTTTGAAGGGGCAGAGGCAGAAGGAAACTGTCAGAGGGTCCAGAACTTTTAAGAGTCTAGCATAGAGGACTTATTGAACAAAATTCATTTTATCAATATCTTCAAAACAGAGTCAGAAGGGGCTTGTACTGACACTGTGGGCAGAGATTTAATTATATAATAGTACTTAAAGTGGACCTTCTCTCTGTCTCAGCATTCTGGGATCCTGTGACAATCTCCTTCTCCCACTTTGCTGCTTCTCCTTAAAAACCTTCTGACAGCTTCCCTTTTAACTCTTTTGTGAGCTCTTCTTTCTCTATCACCCCTTAAATGTTAGTGTTCCCCAGGGATCTTTCTTTGGCCAACAATCCTCACACACTACACGCTTTTCCTAAGTGATTACTTCATTTCCATTAACATCAATCGCCATCTATCTCTAATTTGATGGCTCCAAAATCTCTGACTCCTGCCAAGACATCTTCTTTTTTTATTTCCTTCATAAAGAAAAGAGGTTTATTTAGTTCACAGTTTAGGAGGTTTAAGGGCATGGCACAGGCATCCACTCAGCTCTGGTGAGTGCCCAGTTGACTGTATCACATTGTGGTAGGAACTGTATAAGATCAAGAAACTACATCTAAAGCTAGAAGCCAGAGAGAGACTGGGGTCGTCCTGAATCTCTTCCAGGGCATGCTCTCAGTGACCTCAGCACCTCCCACTAGCCTCCACCTCTTAAAGGTCCCATCTCCTGATATTGCCAAGACATCTTCTTAGACTCCAGATTCATTATCCACCAGTCTACTGGACACCAGTTCCTAGAGGCCCCCCAACCACTGGCCCCTGCCAAATATGTTCCTCCTCCTGTGTTGTATGAATATTTTAATGATATCCTTAACCCAGCCAAGCAAGGTAAGAACTTGGAAATGAATTCCATTTTTAATTGAGACGTAATTCACATACCATAATATTTACCCTTTCCACATGTACAATTTAGTGCGTTTTAGTAAATTCATTTAGTGTACCAAGAGACCCCAAAAACCAGGTTTAGAACACTTTTTCACTTTCCAAAATAATTATCTTATCATTAGCAGTCTCTCTGTCTCTCTACCCCTCCCCCAGTCCCTAGAAACAACTAATGTGCATTCTGTCTGTCTGGTTGGATTTACCTATTCTGGATATTTCATAGAAATATAATCACACATTATATGCTGTTTTGTGACTGATTTCTTTCACTTAGCATTAATATTTACAAGGTTCATCCATTTTGTAGCATTCATAATCCTTTCTTTATGCCCCTTCCTTCTCCCCCTCTTCCTCCTCCTCTTCCTCTTCTTCTTCGTCATTTTTGGTTTTGTACTGGGGATTAAACCTAGGGATGCTTTGCCACTGAGCCACATCCCCAACCCTTTTTATTTTTTTATTTTGAGACAGGGTCTCAAAAGCTGCTGAGGTTGGCTTTGAATTTGTTATCCTCTTGCCTCAGTCTCCAAAGTTCCTGGAATTGGAAGCACGCACCACCATATCCTGCTTCTTCATTTCTTTATGACTGGAAAACTCCATTATATAGACATACAACATTCTGTTTTTCCATTTATCATTTGATGGGCATTTGGGTTGTTTCTAGTTTTGGGCTATTAAGAATAATGCTGCTATGAATATCTACATTCAAGTTTTTGTGTAGCCACATGTTTTCAATTCCCTTGAGTGCACACTTAGGATTGAAGTTGCTGGGTCATTTGATAAATCTGTGTAAACTTGTGAGGATCTTTTAAACTGTTCTTACTTTTCAAAGGCATAGATAGACAGGTTTATTTGGGAAAGTAGATACATATTCAAAGAAGAATGAGAGTCATATTAAGAAAGAGGCCTATAAGGGTGAAGCAAGAAATGCCCATTCAAGGGAGAATGTGGGCCATTTCAAGAGTGAGAGATACCTGCTAAACTATTTTCCAAAGTTAATGCACCATTTTATAACTTCACCAGCAATGTATGATGGTTTAATTTTTTTTGAGAGTCATTCTTGATTCCATTTCTCCCTCAGTCCACACAGCTAATCTATCACCAAAGTCTTGCCAATTTAACATCCTAAACAACTCTCAAAACTGTCCCTCGTTTTCTAGTCCTACCACTACTACTGTTGGACAGTTCTATGTCATTTCTCACCTAGGCTACTGCAATAACCTCCAAACTTATTTTTGCCTCTGTTTGTTCCTCTACCTGCTATCAGAATGAGCTTTCTAAACAGACTCCAGAAAATATCATTGCTCTGCTTGAAATATTTAATGCAGTGACTCTCAACCCTGGCTGTTTAGTAGAAACACTTGGACAGATTTAAAATATTCTGATGTCCAGGCTATACCCCAAGCCAGTTAAATCAGAATATCTGGAGGTGGTGTCCAGGCATCAATATTGTGAAAGCTCTCCAGGTGATTCCAATGTATAGCCAAAGCCAAAGACACTGCTTTAGTGGCTCTACAGTGCTCATAAAGTTGAAGGTCCCTGACATGGTCCACAGGTCCTTCATCATCTGAACACTGCTATATCTTCATGTGCATCTCATATCCCACCCCGCCTCACACTTACACCATAGCCACACTAATTTATGTGTGACCTCCAATAAAAAACCTGTTTTCCCTTCCCTGCCTCCTCTGTGTTGGATTTCTTTCCCAGTTGTCCTTTACTTAGGGAGATCCTACTCATTCCTGAGGATTCAACACTTCGAGACACTCTTCCTTATCATGTCCTCTTTGTCCTGTGTAGACTTTAGCCCTGTTGTAATTGTCTTCCCCAGAAGACTGAGACACTGTCCACAGCTTATCTGGTTTATTCATTTCTCACCACCTTAAATTTTATTGTGCACTGTATGAAGTGCTACTGGGTAAATGAAAGACCCAGAAAGAGTTGCAACACAACATTTGTTATGTGCTATCCTAACAGTGAGACCCTGAAGGCAACTGAGCCAGAGTAGACAAGGACTTCAACTGTACAGAAATTCCCAGGCCTGGTATTCCCAGTCCTGTTACATGATTACACACATTCCCCAGCCAGGAAAATCTTAAGGTGCTACCAAACTTCAAGCTCAACCAAAGAAGATGACTCTTGACTAGAGCACACTAAGCATGAAACAAAGTAGGACCTAATATGAAGCAGAAAACTTAGCAGATCCTTCTCCTAAAACCCCAAAACTCCTTCAAAAGGGAGGTACCACTTGAAGATGAGTAAAAAAATTCTAGTGTGGGGGCAGATTGAAGAATTCTTCCCCTGTGAGCCCATACCAGTGCTCCATCTGATCACTGGGGCTTCCATATGTGTACCTTTCTGCTTTATCTAACCTTGAATCTCAGAGAAGTCTTGCTCTGACCAGTCTACACCTGCCTATGTGACTCTCAAATCTTAACTCCATCTTGATCACTTGCTAACAACTTATAAGCCAACCACAACAAGTGGAAAGTCTATGAGCTCTCAGGAGCCCATCTCTCTGAGATCTTCACTTAGAACATCTATATCAGGGCCCAAACTTGAACCCTTGATTAGGTGTCTTCTCTACATTAATCTCAATGCTAAAATGACATACTAACACTGCCATAGACCGAATGCTTGTGTCCTTGAAAATTCATATGTTGAAACCTAACACTCAAGATGATGTGTTAGGATGTGAGATTTTTGTAAGGTCAACAAGTCATAAGAGTGCAGAGCCCATGAATGGGATTACTCCCCTTGTTAAACAGTTCCCAGAGAGCTCTTTTGATCCTTCTGCCAGGGGAGGACACTGGAAGAAGGTGCCTATGAACTAGGAAGTAGCCCCTCACCAGACAATGAATCTGTTGGCACCTTGATTTTGGACTTCCCAGCATCCAGAATTGTGAGAAATAAATGTATTTTGTTTATAAGCCACCCAGTTTATGGTATTGTGTTTTAGTAGTCTTTTTAAATTAAGACAAATACTAGCACTAATATTTAGTGTATGCTAGCTATGAGAGAAAGAAGCATTTAAGGAAACATAAGACTATACAGACATGAGAGTCCTTTATCATTTCTGGTATACTTTATTTCTGTTTAATTCATGGTTCTTGACCTCAGCTGTATGTTGGAATTACCTAGGGAATTTTTAAAAAAATATCAATACCTATAAGTAAACCAATCAATGAAGTTACTTAATTAAATTAAATAAATGATAAAAACTACTTATTCCTGAGCCTCACCCCCAGACATTATGATTTAAGTTGTTTGGAGAGCTTCTCTGACATCAAGCTTTTAAAAAGCTCCCCAGGTGATTCCAATATGTTGAAAGGATTGAGACCACTGCCTTAGGTCTCCTTCCTAAGCCCAAAACACACTTCCCTGAAAGTGTGTTTTGTTCTAGAAAGTTCACAGTGGTGATGTTAAGACTTGGTCTTAGAGTGGTGTTAGTGCCCTCCTTCACTCTCTCTTTTGCTCAAGGTCGTAGAGACTACTCTAAGGGCAATATTTGAGGACAACATGTAGTCATATCCCTGTGTTTTCTTCTCCTCTGGCTTTTGAGAGTTTATTCACATTATTCTTCCTTTGCCTGCAAAAGAGCCTAGCACTCTTTCTGTGCAGGCTGGCCCTGTTGGCTCTTATTTTTGGCTTGTTCTTTCTGTGTTCAAACTGAAAGCCCAAAGTGAGAGAAACCTACACTACAGAGTGACTCGCTGGGGTTTGGTGCAAAATCTTACAACGCCCACTTTCCAATCAAGGGTGACTAAATCATGAAGTAGCATTGCCCCACCCTCTCCTTTTTAGTTCCTCACAATGCCTGCTATCACCTATTTTATAATTAGTAGTTGATTAGCCTGAAAAACATCTTCCTTCCTGAATTAGGCCTCACAACTGTATTTTTCAGCTTGTGACCTTAAATTGCAGATCGATTTAGGTTTTTGTTTGGTTGCTTGCTCCCACCCCCACCACCATTCACCACATCTTTGAAATACATTTTCAAGGAAGCATTTGAAAATAGACTTAGGGTGTTTCTGTACACAATGCCAAAGCTTGTGCTTCTGCACATAAACACCTAAGCTTGTGTTTCCACCAATGGTCTTTTGTAGGAAAAAATCAGTGTGAACAGCCATGGGGGACTTAGTTCAAGTTTCACTTAAAGGAAACTGGACACACTTCTTAAAGTAAAATTGAAAGTTTGTATTCCAGGGTCAGGACTTACCAAATCAGGAAGTGTCTTGTTTTCAATGTGTGTGGATTTAACATATTGGGTTTTTAGGGTACACATTAAGGATAGTTTTTAAATATTTTCCCACCAGTTTATTACTGACCAAGACAGATACCACTGCAAGCCCTCTCTCTGAGAAGGTTCCTCTCACGAAGTGTCCCACTTCCTTTTCAAAATTTACTTATTTTGCTCATCAGCAAGAAAAAGAAAATGTCTTTTTCATTCTCCATCATCATCTCCCCAACTCAGCAATTTAAGGTATTTTGTCACTTTGATTTATTCAAATGGTTTGAAATATCAACCATTGAAGATCTGTAGGGGACTTGTGAGTAGTGTCACCCACTGCCCTGAAAAGCCAATGGATTTCAACTCTGAATGGACATCACAGAAGGACAAAGCTGAGCCTCTGCAATCACTTCCTGCCATTCTTCTCAATGGAGTGTTTCAGGGTGACTTGGGCACACTCATTGAGAAAGCCACATCTCCTGCCAGTTTGAATGGCATCATCTTCGAAAGAAGGAAAATAGTCATTGAGGGAAGACTTTTTCCTCAACTGTGATTTCTTGGAGAGCCCTGATATTTTCCCCAATGCTTTAGGAAGCAGAATCTTTTTTTATAGATGGGCACAATATTTTTATTATTTTTATGTGGTGCTGAGGATCAAACCCATGCTTTCCATGTGTGAGGCAAGCACTCACCCACTGAGCTACAGCCCCAGCCCAGAAGTAGAACCTTTTGATCCCAACCACAATCTGGTATTATTGGATTGGCAACAATCCCAGAAAACTGACAAATGATGTTGAGAACTTTATATGAGGTCTCATTAATTATTCCATGAAAATAACCTCACATGGTGCTGGGCTCAGAGGTAGGAAGCACTCATTGCATGTTATCAGTTGTTATGAGTATTAGAATTATCTATCAGGGGCTTCCCCCAATATCTGAAAGGTTGACTCACGGTGGTTGAGATTTGGCCTCAAATACAGTGTGACCTTTCCTGTGGTTCTATCCTGCTGGTGGCTGACCTGGTGATCCAGAGCAATCAAAATCATTACAAGAAACCATGGGAAAATATTCAAACTCTCCTTTTGGACTGGAATCTAGTGAGCTCCAATGGATCTTGGCATAATGTAAGGCTTGGATAGACAAGAGTTCTCTTTTGCTGTGTGGGATTTGGTATGAATTTGGCATTAAGATCAGACCTGTACTATGTTGCTTTCTTCTTCAGGAGAAAAACTGGCTCTAGCTCCTAAAGGGGAGGATAGTACTTAGCAGAGCCTCATTCAGTTTCTCAGAGGGGAGTGGCACATTAGGTTAAGATGGAAGAAGCTAGTAGTGAAGTGCAATATATAATGGAGATCTGACCTTGTTCTTAGCTGAGGTTAGTGTGGCTTCCTCTAGAGTATTTACCAAGTGGCCTTTGTGGTTAAATAATACACTGGATTCTCAACTCTTTTAAAACTGAGAACAAAATGATGGATATGTCTGGCTGCTTCCAATGAACATTAGCAAGTGACTCCTCTGAGCTAGGTGATAGAGGTACATCAAAGAGCAAGAAAGGACATCTTGGTTCTCAAGTTCACAGTCTACTCAGGGAGAGTGATGTGCTGGAGTCAGTGCCTACAGACTGATGAAAGTTGGGAGATGATTGGAAATCTTGCAAACAAGCTGTTAAACACACAATTTTTTAAAAAATAAATTATACCATCAGTCTTCTCTATCTATGGATTCCACAAACTGCATTTAACCAAGTGTGAATCAAAAAGACTTTTTAAAAAAATTCCGTCTTCACTGAATACATACAGACATTTTTTCTTGTCTTTAGTCCCCAAACAATGCAGGAAAACAACTATTCGCATACCATTTACATTGTATTAGGTATGATAAGTAACCTAGGGGCTAGGGACATAGTTCAGTGGTAGAGCACTTGTGTAGCATAGGCATGACCCTGTGTTCAATCACCAGCACTGTAAAAAAATAGTAATGTAGAGATAATTTACAGTATGCGGGAGGATATGCATAGGTTATATGTAAATACTGTACCATTTAATATAAGGAACTTGAACATCCTCAATTGTGTTATCTATGGGGAGTCCTGGAAACAAGTCCTTCTGGATATTGAGGGACAACTATATAAACTTGAATTTAAATAAAATCTATTTAAAACAAAGTTCACAAATACTCAAAATTTATTAATGCCTAAGTATTTTACTGCCTTTAATGACTATCTATGCTTTTGAGGTTATTTGCATTTATTGGACCAATATGATGGAAATTCTATACAATATAATAATGTGCTGCTGCTTGGTCACTTCTCTCCAACTCAGTGTGGACTTCATGTCAGTACATTGAAATTAACTGTGGTGAAGCCATGGAACTTGGCAATCAGTACAAACTAGAAAGTTATTTTTCCTTTCATGAAACCAGTTATTAAACATTTACCAGCACACTGGAGACAGATTAGCAAACAGATGATTACAGTAAATCCAGTGGGCCACATAGCTCTGGGATTTCAGTCCAGGGTGAGGCAGTGTGGGAAAGTGTTGAGAAAGGCTTCCCATAGGGGGCAGTGATTGAGCAAAGCTCTGAGAGGTAATTAGGGGTCAAGGCCCAGAAGCAGCACAGGGCAGAATTGATTGAATATAAAATCTGTAGTCTTTGCTCTCAGGGGCTCTCAGTCTAGTGGGAAAAAGATAGAAGGGCAAGGACCCATAGCCCAAGGGATCTTCTAGGGCTGTGGCAGAAGCGCAGAAGAGGGCACTGTGCTGATGTATTGGAAGAGGTGTGAGGAGGGGATGTGGCATCTTATGCTGAGATCAAAAGAGGACTACGGCTTGGGGTCTGAGGCAGGAGAATTAAGAGTTCAAAGCCAGCCTCAGCTACTTAGCAAGACCCTAAGCAACTCAGCAAGACTCTGTCTCTAAATAAAATACAAAAAAGGGCTGGGGATGTGGCTCAGTGGTCAAGCACCCCTGGGTTTAATACCCAATATCAAAAAAAAAAAAAAAAAAACTACAAGTAGTAGCCCCTCTCTTGAAAATGGAGATAGAAAAGTAATGTCTTCTTATATATTAAAATACATTGGCAACATATTCAGCATAAGAGTAATCAGTGCTTTTAAAAGGTATTTTCAAGAAGGGCCTCACTCTACTTGGAAACTCATATAGTCCTTGAAATCTTGCCTTGTGGGTGGGTGAGGGGCTTAGTTTCTGTTGTAGCCTCCCACCTAGTATAGGGTTTTGCTTTCCAACAGTGCTGTGAGGGCTTCCAAGTCCTTCCTGAATACTGTAGATGTGGAAAGTGGGGAAAAAGAAAAACGGAATGCATTTATTTAATTGTGAACTAAATGAAATAAAGAGTTCATTTGGAGAAGAGACTACTGAATCCTATATTCAAAAGTCTAGGAGTCAGAATGGCAATTATCAAGGATACAAGTAAGAGTAAATGTTGGTGAGGATGTGGGGGAAAGGTACACTCATACATTGCTGGTGGGACTGCAAATTGGTGCAACCACTATGGAAAGTAGCATGAGATTCCCCCCAAAACTTGGAATGGAGCCACCATTTGACCCAGATATCCTACTCTTTGACCTATACCCAAAGGACTTAAAATCAGCATGCTACCGGGATGCAGCCACATCAATGTGCAGAGCAGCTCTATTAACAAAATCTAAACTATGAAATTAACCTAGGTGACCTTCAATAGATGAATGGATAAAGAAAATGTGGTATATATACACTGTGAAATACTACTCAGCCTTAAAGAAGAATGAAATTATGACATTTGCTGGTAAATGGATGGAACTGGAGACAGTCATGCTAAATGAAATAAGCCAATACCAAAAAACTAAAGGCCAAATATTTTTCTGATATGTGGATGCTAACACACAGTAAGTGGGGGAAAGGAAGAATAGAAGTTCATTGGATTAGACAAGGGGGAATGAAGGGAAGGGAGGGGGATGGGAATAGGAAAGACAGTGGAATGAATCCAACATCACTTTCCTATGTTCATATATGAATATACAACCAGTGTAACTCCACATCATATACAACCACAAGAATGGGAAGTTATACTCCATTTATGTATAATATGTCAAAATACACTCTATTGTCATGTGTGTCTAAAAAGAACAAATAAAAAATGTCTAGGGGTGTTTGCTAAACATTTGGGTTTAGTGGACAAGGTGTAAACTACAACATTAAGAGAATAATGAAGAATAAATAAACACCACAGCTTAATTTTTCCTGGAAAAATTGATGCTGGAATAAGTATGAATTACTTTTTGGCACATGTATGAGGAACAGGGAAACTTGAACTGCTGACAGGTCCCTATGTACAGAGAATCTAAGAAATGATGTGGTCTCACTTTGGTAATAACTCTTGGGGAAAATACCTACTTTCTCTTTGCATTCATTGCCTTTGTTTTAAAAAGCCCTAAAGGTCAGATTAGCAACCTAAAACTGAAACTAGAATGAAGGCTGAGAAGAGGGTGCAGATCTAGTCACCCAAGCACTCAAGGTTGAAATGTGGACCCAGAAATAATCCGTTTGCAGGTAAACTCTTGGGGAGAAACCCGTACTGAACTTTTCAGAGATTTGAATTTTTATTTATTCGTTTGCCTTCTACTCAAGTTTCATGTTTACAAATAACAGAAACCCATCAAGTGAGTTCAGATAAAGGATGGGTGGGGAAATTGAGGTTCTGGCTAGGAGTCCCTGGTAAGCAGCAACTAAAATGGACATACTCCTGTTCTCATAGAATGTACCATCTAACAGGAAAAAAAAACAAGGACTAAACTATGAATTACACAATTTGTGATTTAACTGTAAGTGTGATACTTACTCTGAAGGCAAGGGGCAAGCATCAGGGAGATGATAGTGGTCTTCAGTCTAATGGGGCTGGAAGAAAGTTCAGAGAAGACTTCCCTAGAGAAGTGATATTTGTGAAAACCCAGGAGGATGCCTTCAGCTGGGTTTGATACCTTTCTTTCCTCCTAATTTCCTTATCAGGCAATGCAATACAAAATCTGCACAAAAATGGAGAAATTAAAACAGTGTAGAAAATTAACCCTCCAAAACTATTTTATACTTGAAGGTTCCATGGACCAGTATGCTCAGTTTTTCCCCCTGAACAGATGTCCCCAGCTTTCCATGTTCCCAGGGGTTTATTTCTTGGCTACTCCTGACAAAATTGTTATTTAGCATGACTTAAAACATCTGGATACGTGTAGTCAGAAGACACCCTGGAAAGTAATTTTCATTGGTAAATATGTGACCTTAGTCATGGGTAGGCTAAGATTAAAATATTGTGAGAGTGCTGATTATGTAATCATGTAAACATGACATTATTGAGTTTTAATGTTCTAACTTCAAGACCAATTATTTTCCCACTGCTCTGGAGGTAATTACCTGTTGGCTTGTGTTTTGTGCTTTACACAGACGATTTCATTTTCTTTTCTTTTTTGGTATTTCTTATTAAATTTTTATTAATGCATTATGGTTATACATACTATTGGGGTTTGTTCTGACATAATCATGCATGCATGGAATGTAGTTATGCTTTTGACTGTTTTCTTGTGTTTCCACAACTACTTCCCATCTGAGAGTCAGGAAGGAGGCATCTGCCCACCTACAGCCTCAGTCAAATGTGGCTCTGACAAGGAGAAATCACCTGAAGGTGATTTGACATATCCAAAAAGCACAGCTACTGGGCAGGAGCCTGTCTTTACCTTTCTTAAAACCATCTCTCCTTTGCACCCAGCATAGCTACTGGATACAGGAAGGGGCCTCTTCTCTTCTCACACCCACTTCCCTCCTTTGGGCTATGGTTCCACCAGTGTAGACAGAGTTGTCTGGCCTAAGAAAGCAAACTGACCTGAGATTTGTGCAAAACTCTGCAGTTTCCATTTTGCAAATCTTCTTCCATTGTACTTGCATAAAAGCTCTTCCTCTTTAAATTTCACTTTGAACTCTACCTTTGACCGAACCCATATCTCAGCATGAAACTCAGTCAAAACCACAGTGTAGACCCCAAATAAGTAAAGGTTTATTTGAAGCCTGGAGATCTTCTCAAAATCTTTTAAGGCAATGCAGATAGAAAGGACCAACCTCATTGACAATTTTAAGAAGGAGTGAAGTATAAAACCATGGGTTCTAGGCATTGGCTGCCACTAAAGGTAGGTATTAATGATAACTACTGTTAACACTTTTATTGAGCTTTCACTGTAAGTCAGGAGGTGTCCTACCAAACATTTTTTATCTCATTGTTTCATCCCTGCAACCCTCTGTGTTAGGTGTGATATGAGCCCCACTTTACAGATGAGCAAATGAGGCTTACTCAAATTCTGCCAATTATATGTGCTGGGTGTGTGTGTGTGTGTGTGCGGTGTGTGTGTGTGTGTGTGTGTGTGTGTGTGTGTGTTTTAGCTCTTTCCAGTTTTATTGCATGTGATGAAGTTATGTGTGTAATCATCACCACCACGATCAAGATACTTAATTGTACTATCACCACAAAGCTCTCTTGTGTTACTTTTGTAAAATTACACCCAGCCCCTCGTCCTTAACCCTGAAAAACAGTATTTGTTCTTCATTATTATAGTTTTGCCATTCTGAGAATGATATATAACTGGATCCATACAGTGTGTATAATTTTAAGACTATTTCCCCCTCCCTCAGCATAATTCCCTTGAGATTCATCCAAATTGTTGCATTTCTTTGCTTTGTTGAGTAATATTCCATGGTACAGATGCACTGTGGTTTGTTTAACCATTCACCCATTGAAGGACACTTGGATATTTTCTAGTTTGGAGATGTTACAAATAAAAATGTTTTGAACATTTGTGTACAGGTTCCTGCATGAAAATTTATGAAGATAAATATGTTTATAGTATTCCTTTTTTATCCTTTTAATGGTTGCAGGATCTGTTATGATATTCTTATTTTGTTCTTGATATTGCTGATTTGTATGCTCTCTTTACCTTTGCCAAACTTCATAATGGTTTATCAATTTTATTGAGCCATTTCAAAGAACCAACTTTTTGTTTTACTTTTCTTCCCTATTGATTCCATGTTTTCAATGTCATTGATTTCTCATCTTTAATATTTCCTTCCTTCTGCTTTCTTTGGATTTATTGTGTCCTATGTATCTTTAAATTTCCTTTGAGACTGTTTCTTTGTCTCACAGATAATTAAGTGTGTGTTTAGTTTCTGAGTGTTCGGACACTCCCCTTTTATCTTTCTGCTATTGATTTCTAATTTGATTCCATCTTGGTCAAATAGCACATTCTGTATGATTTACATTTAAAAAAAATTGTTAAGGTTTATTTTAGGATCCAGGATACAGTCATCTTAGTGAATGAGCACTTGAAAAACTGTGAAATGTATTGTGTTTGGGTGAAATGTTCTATGTAGGTCTATTAAATCCTGGTGGTTATGTGAAGACCTGATATATCCTTTCTGATTCTCTGTCTAGCAACTCTTATCAATAACTAAGCGTGGGGTGTTGAAGTCTCCTACTATTATTGTACATTTGTTTATTTCTCCTTTCCACTCTATAGGTATTGCTCACATATTTTTCAGTTGTACCTTTGGTGTCTACTCAATGGATTAATTATTTCATCATTATGGAACATCCCTCTTTGTCTTTGGTAATTTTCTTTGCTCTGAAACCTATTTTAGTTGATATTAACATTGTCATGTCTGTTGTGTTTTGATTGTTTGCATGGTATATCTTTTTCTACCCATTTACTTTCAATCTATCTTGCTATTTTTGAAGCACTTTGCTCATAGACAGCATGTGGTTGTGTCACATTTTTTAAATGTACTTTTCCAGTATCTTTTAATCCATTAATTTAGACCTTTTACATTTAAAGTAATTACTGAATTTCCAGAGTTTAAATCTTCCATTTTAATATTTATTTTGTTTATTTCTGTATCTTGTTTCTCTGTTTCTTTTTTCTTGCCTTCTTATATGGTACTTAAATAACTTTCAGAGTTCCATTTTATTTATTTATAATACTTTTGAGTTTGTTGCTTTAAATAGTTTTCTTAGTGGTTGCTGCAGGTATTAACACACATACATAAATTATTACAACCTACTGTTGTTGACATTTTACCACTTTGAGTGAAGAATGGAACTTAAATCCATATAGGTCCCTTTACCATTCCCGTGTTTAAAATATATTTATCTTAAATATTTTCTCTATAATCATTGAACTCCACATTAGTGTTATGACATTTGTTTCATGTATAAAATGTGATTAAAGAAACTCATGAGATGAAAGATAGCCTATTATATTTACTTCTATTTTAAACCATTTCATTGTTCTTCTTTACTACCAGAAGGTCCATGACTTCTTTTTGTAAAATTTCCTTTGTGTTTAGAGAACTGACTTTAGCCATGTTTTAGTCAGATATTTCAGTGCTGTGACCAAAAGACCCAAGAAGAACAATTTTAGGGAACGAAAAGTTTATACTGGGACTTATCGTTTCAGAGTTCTCAGTCCATAGGCAGCTGGCTCCATTGCTCCACACTGGAGGTAAGGCAGAACATCCAGGCAGATGAGTGCGGCAGAGGAAAGCAGTTCAAGATATTGCACCAGGAAGCAGAGAGGCTAAGCTCAGCTTACAAAATGTAAACCTCTAAGGCACACCCTCCACTCTCCACCTCCTCCAGCCACACCCTACCTGCCTAATACCAAAAAAGAAACCCAAGAAGAACATCAATAAACTCAACATGATTTATAATAGATTATTGAATCATTTTTATGACATGTGCTTTAAAATTGTAATCAGATAATTCTAACATGATTCATCTCAGTGCTATTGCCAGTTGATTATTTTTTCTCATTCACGTAGTGATTTTCCTGGCTTTTGGTATGGTAAGTGATTTTTAAAAATTATATCCTATAAACTTTATTATATAAGTGGACTCTATTTTATTTAAATCTTTTATTTTATAGGATGATTGCCTAGTTTAGATTTAGTTTGCACGTTCTGACCTAGGCGTGTAAGCTATAGTTACAATGAAATGTTAGTTTTCCTAACCCTTGGAAGCCATCGTCCTATTGGCATCTGCTCTAGGTTTAGGTCACCTTTGAAGACTTTAGAAATCTCTGAGGGAATCTGACTGTCATGTTACAAACTTCTATGAAGTCCCAGGGGTTTCTACTGCACCAGAACTTTCCAAAAATCATAGATGCAGCTCTAAACCACTATTATGTTATTACGGTGACCAGTATTTTGGTATTTTTATGTTCACTAAGGACAATGCTTTTACAATGGTTGATAGTGACGTTTTTATATTTTCCACTTAAAATGGCCTATGTTGTAAACCATACATTCCTAAACGATATGCATCTACCTTTTCTTTACTAACGGAGTTTGTTTCAGAGTTGTCAGTGAAAAAATTCTGTCAGTTTCATTCTATGATGCTACTTCAACAGGGATATTTATTTTAAACAAATACATTTAACTCCAACCAAAAGTTTTAAAGGATAATCTTCCTGATGAACAAATAGGAGCAATGTAGTATAACTTTCCATACCATTCTTATTTAAAGAAAATTATGTGAATCACTACCATGAACAAAATGGTGAGTTCAATTTTAAATAGAAGAGTCAGAGAAGGACATCTCAAAAGAGTGTAATATTTGAACTGAGATGATATAATCTATCTATCCATCAGGGAAAATAGCCTCTAAGGCAAAGAAATAGAAGTGCAAAAGCTCTGAGTGACATACTGGATGTGCTTCAGAACAATAAATCAGTGTGACTGTAATACCACAAGCAAGGTGGCAGGTAGCAGGAGATGAAACCAGGGACAATGACAATGAGTCCTGATCTCATAGGACTTTGTAGGTTATACTCAGATCTTTGAGTTTTATTCTAAGGATTTCCATTTATGTAGCAAGGCATTGGAGTACTTTTAAAAGAATTTTTAAAGACACGATCTGATTTATATTTTAGAATGATCACTCTGGATGTTATGTAGAAAATTTAATAAAATGGAGCCAAGAGAAGAATCAGGGAGAGAAGTGAGGATGCTATTCCTGGGGTCCAAGCAAGGGTGACTAGTCTTTGTGTGTCAGACTTACATTAGGTGAGTAATGGTGGAGGTAGTAATAGATGGCCATACGTGGTTATAGTTTGTGAATAAAGTTCATTGAAATGTTTCAAGGATTGAGTAAAATGAATGAAGAAAAAATGGAGAGTTAAGAGTGCATCCCAGGTTTTTATTTGAGCCACCATTGAACTGGGGTAATAGTTATCCAGGTGAAGAAGACTGTGGGGAGCAGGTTCATGGGAGTGGAGTGGTGCAGGAGGTAGGGAGCCAGATATTTTGCTTTGGTATATTAAATTTGAGATGTCTATTACACCACCAAAAAGAGTGACAGTGACAAATGCTACAAAATAGATGAACCTTGAAATATTATACTAAGTTAAAGAAGATAGTTGAAAAGACCACATATTATACAATTTCACATATATGACTGTACAGAGTAGGTAATTCTATAGAGACAGAAATTAAATTGGAGGTTGCTTAGGACTTGTGGGAGTGTTGAAGGGATGGGGATGATAGTAAAAAGGTAGTTTGGGGTGGTGCTTCAAAATTGATGTAGCAACAGTTGCACCGCTCTCTGTCATAATAAAACTACTGTATGCTTTAAATACGTGAATTACATTATATGTGAATTATATCTCAAACTGTTATTTTAAAATAATAAATTGGAAATGAGAAAGGGAATAAGGTGTAGGCAATTATTTGTAAAATTCTGCTTTGAGAGGAAGTGGCTGGAGAGGTATATAAGATCAAAAAATATGTGTTTTAACATAGGAGACATTAGAGTATATTTGTATGTTGATAGCCTTTAGACACAGATATTTCCAGCTACTCTACCTGAAGGTCCTATTAAGCGCATAATGTATCCCAAACAGAATTTATTATATCCCTACCACTAAGATCTTCTGAATTTTATAATTCAACAGATTCTGTCTCCATCCTTAAGAAACATGAATCATCCTAAACTCCTCCTTCCATCACTCCCCTTTCTAACCTATCAATAAACTCTGTCGTTTTTACATCCTAAAGAGTTTTCAAATATGTCCCCTTTCTCTCCATTCTCATTGGCATTGCTGTAGTTCAGATGCCTGTATTTTTTATCATACTGTTGCAACAGTTTCCTGAAGTTGGGTCCTGGTCTCTAATTTCCACTTCTAATCCACTCTTCAGTCTGCTGCTGCAGTAATCTTTCAAGACTGACAATTAACTCACTTCATTCAGTCTGCTTAATTTCTCAGTGTCCTCCCTTCCCCACTGCACACAGCACAAGTTCTTAAATTGGTGTCTATGGGCCTCTAGTACCTAGTTCCAAAAGAGAGTTCTCCCCCAAAGTTGCTCCTCTCTAGTCTTGCTTATTTTTCCAGCCACCCACTTCTTCAAACCCCAAGCCCCAAAATCATCTTCATTCCCATCACTTCCTCAACCCCAAATCCTTCCAGTTTTTTGGATCTAATTCAAACATATTTCCCAAATTCATTTCCTTATTTCTGACTTCCACTTCCACTTTGATCCAAGTCATCAACATTTCTCACTGTATTACCATAATAGTTTCTTAACTTGGTCTCTCTGCTTCCACTTTTGGTGTTCTCAAATCCATCCTCTAACCTGCATCCATAGTCATTTTTCTAAAATGTGAATATGATCTTGATTCCAGGGCATTAAACTCTTTAGTGGCTCTTTATGGCACTTACAATATAGTCTGAGTTCTTTAACTTGTTCTACAAGACTCTCCAAGATCTAACTCCAAGTGTTCATCATTATCTCTGACCTTTCTCCTCTTTACACCTGAGGCTCAGTCATAGTGAGCCTCTTTCTGTTCCTGAGATGCATCATGCTTTTTCTCACCTCTAAGCCTTTGCATATGGATATTTTCTCCTCTCATACCCACTTCCTACCCCATCCCCCTTGTGATTTGCCTTACTTCTGCTCATCCTTGATATTTCTAGGTATTTTTTCTGATCACTTATATTAAATTAGGTCTCCCATACTTAATCCCATCCTTGGGTTCTTGCTCTCAAAATACACAGCATACACTTTTGTACATTTTTAGTTATTTCTCTTCCTCATGAAAGTACAAGCTCCATAAGACAGAACCTAGCTTTTCCTTGTTTACTGCTTGTGTTATTTTGTTAATAAAATGTCACATACTGGGTCGCTTAAACAACAGAAATGCATTGTCTTACATTTTCAGAGTCCAGAAGTCCAGGGTTAATGTGTCAGCAGGGTTGTTGCCTTCTGAGGGCTCTAAGGAAGAATCTTTTCCCTGCATCTCTACTAGCTTCTAAAGGTTTGCTGACAGTCTTGGGCGTTTCATGACTTATGGATGTATCACCTTGATCCCAGCCTTCATGTTTACAGGTCCCTCCTTGTGTGTGGGCCTCTGCATCTAAATTTTTTCTTTTAATAAGGACATTTGCCATATTGACACAGAGCTCTCCCCATGACCTAACTACAAACTGGTTACTTTTTTAAAGACCTTATTTCCAAATAAGGTCACATTCTGAGTTACTGGGTATTAGGACTTCAAAATATTTTTGAGGGGTAACACACTTCAACTTTTAATACTGCCCTATTTCCAGCACCTAACACAGTATCAGCTTCTGGCCTCTAATTCCCTAAGGATCCTGAGTGAATGATTCACGGATGGGCCTTAGAGCTTCCATGACATGGTACACAAAGTTATGGGGAAGATATGGGTGTGGTTTGCACATGTGTTCATGCATTTCTTTAGGAGAGGAGACCCTGATCTTTTACTAGATTCTAATTAATCCATGACCCTTGAAGTGCTCAGACTCCCTAAAGTACTTGATTAACATGCCTTCACTGGAACCAGGCTTCTGAACTGCAGGGTATTTCATCCTGGAACTCTGGCTGACTAGGCCAGGGTTAGAAAAGGTACTTTCCAGAACTTTATCATCCCAGGTAGACTCACGGTGCCTGGCTTTGTCTTCTCAGCATCTCTGACTTTCCATCTGAAAATTGACTAATACTTGTTAATTGTATATTCTAAGATGCTTTGATGAAAATGCCATAGTATGTAAGTATCGGGTATTGTTATGAATAATAAAAAGGGATGAAGTTTCTGTTGCTTACTCCTCGAGTGACAGTATAGAAAATAGATGTCTCTTGCCAAACCACAGGGCATATCTGCATTGTAGAAATGGGAGTAATAGAGTATATTCAATCCTTTGGTCTTTTGGATTCAACATAAAAAAATATTGATTTTCCAAGACTCTCCTAATTACAAAAATACCATAATTGTTCCTATTGTGAGTTGTGACCAGCAATCTTCCATCACACAAAATGAAACTGCAGTGGTTCGTTCTCTCTCTCTCTCTCTCTCTCTCTCTCTCTGTTTGGTCCTGGGAATTGAATCTAGGGGTGCTTAACCATTGAGCAACATCCCCAACCCTTTTTTCTTTCTTCCTTTGTTTTGAGGAGGAGGAGGTACCAGGAATTGAACTCAGGGGCACTTGACCACTGAGCCACATCCCCAGCCCTATTTCATATTTTATTTAGAAACAAGGTCTCACTGAGTTGCTTAGGGTCTTGCCTTGCTGAGGCTAGCTTCAAACTCGACATCCTCCTATCTCAGCCTCTTGGGTTGCTGGGATTACAGGTGTGTGCCACCGTGTCCATCTCTAGTCTAATCTACTCAGAGAAACACTCTCCTTGTGGGAAATGATCCTTTCCCACCCCAAGCAAGCATTTGGAGGACAACTGCTGTGTTCTTATAGAAATTCTATGCCTGGACACAGTGATTGTGCACCAGATTCAAATTGGGTAAATTAAATTCCTTCCAGGGACTTTTAATACTTGTGATTTAGAAGAGTAAGTAGAAATTCCTCTCTGTCAGCAACTCTAGGAAGTAGGAGTACAGATCTAACCAGCTGCCATGGGTGCAGCTGTGTGGAAGAGGTCCAAGAGAATGAAGCTGACACTCAGAAGCAAAAATGGGAGACAGGAAAAGAAGAGGACTGGAAGGAAGAAAGAAAGAGGCAAGGAAAGAGAAAAATGAATGAGAGAGAATCCTGTTAGTTACTTGCATCTTTTGTTCCAGTTGTTCTTGTCCTTCCCATGGCTTGATTATGTGGAAGAATAAGTCTCCTTTTTTTTCCTGGTTTTCAGCAAAATTCTGGTTTGGTTTCAGTCACTGGAAATCACAATAATCTTAACTAATACACACATAGAGCATGCTATTAGCTCTGGAAATTAATGAAGAGCCTAAGAGTCTATAAGTTCTTTCAGCTTAAGACAGAATTTTTTCTATCAAGGGGACGTTTTTCAGGTACACTCATGCATTGTTGGTGGGGTTGCAAATTGGTGCAGGCACTCTGGAAAGCAATATGAAGATTCCTTGAAAACTTGGAATGGAACCACCATTTGACCCAGCTACCCCACTCCTTGGCCTATACCCAAAGGACTTAAAATCAGATTACTACAGTGATGCAGCCACATCAATGTTCATAGCTGCTCAATTCACAATAGCTAGATTATGGAACCAACCTAGATGCCCTTCAACAGATGAATGCATAAAGAAACTGTGGTATATATACACAATGGAATATTACTCAGCCATAAAGAAGAATAAAATTATGGCATTTGCAGGTAAATGGATGATGTTGGAGACTGTCATGCTAAGTGAGATTTGCCAATCCCCAAAATCCAAAGGCCAAATGATCTCTCTTATAAGTGGTTGATGACACACAGTGGGGGTTGGGGGAGGCACGGCAGGAATGGAGAAGGGATGAATTGTATAGAGGAAAATGAGGGGTGGGTAGGGGGGCGGGGATTGAAAGAGAATGAGACAAACATCTATACCCTATGTATATGTATAAATATGTAAATTGTATGATATGTAAATTGTAAATATGTAAATTGTATGATTCTACTTTGTGTACAACCAGAAAAATGATAGTTGTACTCCATTTGTGTACGATGAACTAAAATAAAAAAAAGGAACTTTTCTCAAGAACATCCATTTCCTCCCATGGCAATGACCTGGGAATAAAAGAAAAAACAATGGGTTGATATCCTTAGATACTTGTACATGAAAGGGGCTTTTCAGATCATTTGATCCAACTTTCTTTGTACAGTTGGGGAAATGGAGCTTCTGGGAGGGAATGGAATGCTATGCTCCCTGAGTCACACAGTAAACTAGCAACATAGTCAGAAGTAGATTCCAGTTCTCCTGATTTCTTCTCACTAGTTCCACAGACTTCCATTATGAAATTATATAAGTGAAATTACAATACATTTTTAAACACTGAACTTTATTTTGCTAATGAAATATACATTAACCCCACCCTCACTCATTCTATCCCTTACATATCATGAAAATATAAAATGCCATGAATATCAAGGTATATATATCTGCTTGAGGATTATTATGGTTGACACATAAAATTTTAGTTCCACAAGCTATTTTGATTCATATCCAATTCTCAACTTTCTAAAGAAAAATAAGGTCTCCAACCTTGGAAAACTACTGCTTTATTTGTCTTTCTAAAAATGATGTGACCAGCTTTCATTTTGACAATTGGGTCCTTGAGACACCCACAAACTGATGAAGTTGTCATTGCTGTGAAATTATCCTGCAAACATTTGTGAATATATGTGTATATTTTGGAAATCATGATCTGACTCATGTCATTGGCAGGCCCTTGAACATTTATGTGGAAGGAAATGTATGCAAGTTAAGATATTATCACTTGTTATCAATCAGTTAGCTAATCAATTAATCATCAAGTACTGTGTAAGTACCTAGCAAGATTCTAGTTGTTCATTGGCTAAAGAAATGCAATGCCCTGAAAACACTTAAAATGCATGAATATTTTCCGTCTTACTTGTGCAACAGCTTTTCTCTTGCTTTACTTTTCTTTTAATAGGAAGTTGCATAGGACAATAAAATGAACATGGGCTTTGGAGTAACATGTTTGTGGTTTTGAATGAACATTACAAATTGTGCAGACCCAAATAAATCCCAGCCCACAACAGTCCCTCTTCACTCTCCTCATCTCTAAGTTGGAATAGTAATAATAGGAATAATATCTACTTTTCAGAGTTGTTCTGGTAATTAAATGTTATCGTTTACCTGGCCTACAGTAGGTGCTCAATAAATGCTAAGTAGTAGTATAATGAATGACTGATATATGTCTAGGTCCAGTTGTTTAAGAAAGTGTGGTAACTCAGAAAGGTTTAACAGATCCTTTCAGCAGCAGTCCAGTGTAGAAATTAACTAGCATGGGCTCCCAAGTCCAATAAACTTGGGTTGAATACCAATTATACGACTTTAATTCACTGGGTGAACTTGGATAGATTACTGAATTTCCCAATTCTCAATCTTCTTTTCTCTCAAATGGGAATGAGATTGTAACACATGGGGTTATTGGCATGAGTTAATGAGATCATGCCTGGAAAGAACTAGCACAGGGCATGGCTCAAAGCAGTATTTACCCTTTTGTGAAGTTGTTAGCATCTGTGCTGTCGAAATACTATGGCAACTTTATTAATTACTGTAATGGAAACATCATTTTGTTTTCCAGTTTCTACAGATAGGAAAAACTGAGCCACTATTTTATTGCTTTTCTTGCAAGTGAATGAAAATAGCATTAAAAACAGAGATTTAAGGAATTGCTTGTAAGAAACAAATATTTTCAAGATATATAAAATTGCAGGAAGTTTCATTTCTCAGAGTAAGAGAATTACACATATTCAGTAGTTACTCTAACAGTTACTCAAGTACTAAGCAATCTACTGTTTGGGAGAGGTGTTTCAGAGAAAGGGTGCTTTCTAAATATGTAAAAATGTTTACCATATAATCAAATAAATTCTCTAGGGACCCTGAGATTGTTTGCAACTGATTTTTTTTGGCCATCAACATCCAACCACTTTTCTCATACTTGACAAAGGAGCCAAAAACATACAGCGGAGAAAAGACAGCCTCCTCAACAAATGGTGCTGGGGAAACTGGAAATCCATATGCAGCAAAATGAAACTAAACCCCTATCTCTCACCCTGTACAAAACTCAACTCAAAATGGGTCAAAGACTTAGGAATTAGACCAGAGACCCTGCACCTAATAGAAGAGGAAATAGGTCCAAATCTTCATCATGTCAGCCTAGGTCCAGACTTCCTTAAAATGACCCCCAAAGCACAAGAAATAAAGGCAGGAATCAATGATTGGGATAGAGTCAAACTAAAAAGCTTTTTCTCAACAAAGGAAACAATCAGCAATGTGAAGAGAGAGCCTTCAGAGTGGGAGAAAATCTTTGCCACACACACTTCAGATAGAGCACTAATCTCCAGAATCTACAAAGTGCTCAAAAATCTTTACACCAAGAATACTAATAACCCAATCAATAAATGGGCCAAGGAAATGAACAGACACTTTACAGAGGAAGATCTACAAGCAATCAACAGATTTATGAAAAAATGTTCAACATCCCTTGTTATAAGAGAAATGCAAATCAAAACCACCTTAAGATTTCATCTTACCCCAATTAGAATGTCTCTTATTAAGAATACAGGCAACAACAGGTGTTGGCAAGGATGTGGGGAAAAGGGTACACTCATACATTGCTGGTGGGATTGCAAGTTGGTGCAGCCACTCTGGAAAGCAGTGTGGAGATTCCTTAGAAAACTTGGAATGGATCCACCATTTGACCCCGCTATCCTACTCCTTGGCCTATACCCAAAGGACTTAAAATCAGATTACTACAGTGATGCAGCCACATCAATGTTCATAGCTGCTCAATTCACAATAGCTAGATTGTGGAACCAACCTACATGTCCTTCAATAGATGAATGGATAAAGAAACTGTGGTATATATACACAATGGAATATTACTTAGCCATAAAGAAGAATAAAATTATGGCATTTGCAGGTAAATGGATGATGTTGGAGAGTGTTATGTTAAGTGAGATCAGCCAATCCCAAAAATCCAAAGGCCGAATGGTCTGTCTGATAAATGAATGATAATGCATAATGTGGGGGGGGAAAGGGTGGCAAGAATGGAGGAAGGATAGATAGCATAGAGGGAAGGGAGGGGTGGGGTCGGGGTGGGGGGGTAAGAATAATAACAGAATGTGTGACAGACATCATTGCCCTGTGTACATGTATGAATGCACAGATGGTGTGACTGTACTTTGGGTACAACCAGAGAAACAATAGCTGTACTCCATTTGAGTTCAATGAATCAATAAGTAAATAAATTAAAAAAGAAAGAGTACTCGGCAGCTCCAAGCATCATATCACCTGAGGACTTTCAAAAGCAGGAAGTGAGTGAAGAGACTTTTTCTTCTCTCTCTCTTTGATGGAAGAGAGAAATATTTCCCATAAGTTCCCCAATGGCCTTTTATTGTTGCATTTGACCAAAGGAGGCACACAGCCTCCATAAAGTAGGCAGGAAGAATGAACCAGTGTTGATAATGGCTGGGGACAATCAAGACTATGCCAGAAAGTAGAACTTGGAGGTGAGAAAGCCCATGAGTAGGCACTCCATTGTGTCTGGTTTGGACCTCTGTTTCTCCCCTCAACATATGAGGAAATTGCTATGGGCTACCACTCAGTAAGATAGAAGAGAAATCTTAGCCACAGTTAAACGAAAAAGAAAAAAACCCTCTGAGACTTATAAATACACTTAATAATACATGCACTGTCAACTCCAGCTCCTGAATACTGACTGCTCCTTCCCTATCCCTCAAACTATTTTGATCTTTTCGTAAATTCTTTCCTTTATCCAAACTGCCCTTGAGTTTTCTCAGAACCGTTTGTTGAAGTGACTGTCCTTTTTCTAATGTGTGTTTTGGGTAGTGCGTTTGTTGAAAATCAGTTGCATATGGATTAATTTCTGGATTTTCTATAGTGTCCCATTGGTCTATTCATCTATTTTTATGCCACATGCTACTTGATTACCATAGTTTTCTTTGCATGCTTTGAAGTCAGGATTGTGATGCCTCCAGCTTTGTGGTCATTCAGAATTCCTTTGGCTATGCTGGGTCTTTTGTGCTTCCATATGAATTCTGTGATTAGTTTTTGTAGTTATGTTAAGGATGCCATTGGTATTTTGATGATGATTCATTGAATCTGTAGATCTTTTGAGGGCACTATAGACATTTTGATAATATTAATTCTGCCAATCCATATACATGGGATATCTTTCGACTTTTGTGTCCTCTATGATTTATTTCATCAGTGTTTTTTTAAATTTTCATTGTAGAGATCTTTCATTTCCTTGATTAAATTTATTCTTAGATATTTTCTGGTAGATAGCGTGAATGTTGCTACTTTTAAAATTTCGTTTTCAGCCACTTCATTATTGTCATATCTTATACAAAAATCAACTCAAAATGAATCAAGGACCTAATGTCAGACCTGAGTCTATGAATCTACTGGAAGAAAACATAGGGCAAACAGTTAAAGACATTGGGATGAGCAAAGATTTTTTTGGATAAGACATTAAGAGCATAAGAAAAAAAACAAAACCCAAATGGAATTATATCAAACTAAGAAACTTCTGCACAGAAAAGGAGCAAGCAACAAAGTCAAGAGACAGACTACAGATTGAGAAAAATATTTGCAAATTATTCATATTATTCATCTGAAAAGGGGTTAGTATCCAGAACACATAAATAACTCAACTCGGTAGCAAAACAAAAATCTATTAAACAATTGGCAAATGATCTGAACTGTCATTTCTCAAAAGAATATATACAAATGGCCAAGAAGCATACAAAAAAACGCTCACCATGTCAGGCATGGTGGCACATGCCTATAATTCCAGCAGCTTGGGAGGCTAAGGTAGGATGATCGCAAGTTTAGAGCCAGCCTCAGCAACTTATCTAGACCCTGAGCAACTCAGTGAGGCCTTGTCTCTAAATAAAATGTAAAAAGGGCTGAGGATGTGGGCTCAGTGGTTAAGCTCCCCTGGGTTCAATTCGTAGTACCAAAAAAAAAAAAAAATGCTCAGCATCACAAATCATCCGGGAACTACAAATCAAAACCAGAATGAAATATTGCCCCACTTCAATAAAAATGACTATTATCAAAAAGATTTTAAAAGGGACAAATGTTGACAATGTTGGCAAGGATGGGGAAAGTAGGGAACCTTTATACACTGATGGTGGGAATATAATTAGCACTGCCATTGAAGAAAACAGTATGGAAGCTCCTCAAAAAACTAAAAATAGAACTACTGTGTGATCCACCAACCCCACTACTGGGAATATATCTAAAGGAAATAAAATCATTATATAAAAAAGATACCTGCATTCTCTTGTTTATTGCAGCTCTACACACTATACCCAAAATATAGAATCAGCCAAGATGTCCAACAATGCGTGAATGGATAAAAATGTTCACATGTACAACACAATAGTATTCAGTCATAAAAAGGATGAGATCATGTCATTAATGACAACATGGATGGACCTGGATGAAATTATGTTAAGTAAAGTAAACCAAGAACAGAAAGAGCAGTTCCTCAGGTTCTCACTCATTAATGAAAGCTGAAAAGAGCTGATCATATACAAGTGGAGAGTACAATAGAGGTCATTAGAGGCTAGGAAAGGAAACAGGAAGGAGAGAGTCAGAGGGTGGAAAATGGGTATCAAAACATAATTGGAGGGAGTAATTCTGATATTAAGAAGACCAGTACGGCAACTCTAATCTAGAACAATTCATTCTGTATTTCAAAATAACTAGAGAAGGGTTTTAGGGTTCCTAACACATAGAAATGATAATATTCAAGGAGATGGAAATGCTAATTACCCTAATTTGATCATTACACGTTTTACATGTGCATTGAATTACAATATTTTACCTTATAAATAATTATAGTATTAAATGTAAATTTAAAAATATATTAAAAAATAAAAAATAAAATGATGTCATTAAATTAACAAAAAAGCTGAACCATCTTTGATAATCCATTTAAACAAATGTTCACAGATGGTGGTTCTGGGGGAAGGAGGGAATAGATGAGTTCTGATCCTTGGCTGGTCACATCTAGTACCACCTTCTCCCCTCTCCCATTGGACCATCTGATCTCCATCTGGATTTATGAAGTTGTCCTGTCCCATGCTATGCATAGAAATAAATAAAACACAATTCAAATGGTAGTCCACTGCTGTAGGATAATACATCCAAAACTGGTTTGTTTTCTGTTTGATTTTAAAGGAGTTATATTTGACCTAAAATCTGTATTATCTGAAATTTTTCTACCACATTTTTGTCGTGCTAAAAAATCAACAGATGTCATAGTTTTTAAAAGTTGCTATTTTGTTTAATTATTTAATAGCTTATAGTTGAAACATGCCAAATAATGGTTGGGGATCTGTACGACAGCAAGAATTCTCATGTTTTATTTTAAATCGAATATTTTACCACCAGCCTCTTACCCCAAGGAAGTGTAGAAACTGAGTGCTTGTCAAAATATTTTGTAACCTTTCCAAAAATGTAGTACCATGAGAACAGCATTTACACTGTTTTTAAATGTAATGAAGAATTCTTTCTTAAATAATACTTTTTTCTACAAACAAAAGATTAATTTTCCTATCTTTAAAGGAAATTTTCTTTTTTTGTACAGATTTTTTCAAAAGACTTGATGGCAGATTATTTTTACAGTTCCAACCAGTGATTCAGGAAAGAAACTGAACACTTCCCTCATCTGTGGAAACAGCAAGTCTGGGTATTTCCTCAAGGAAAATGAGGTGGAGAGGAAGTAATCATCTTGAGAAGTCAATCAGTACTCACTGTTGACAATCTAGAACATTTAATCTCAACTTGATCCAACAGGCTGGTGGGGAGGAAAGGCAAAAATGTCCCCAAGTTATCAAGACTAACTTTCTTGTATCTGGCCTGGATTTTGCCTGCATTTAGAGGGATTTAACATCCTCCACTGAAAGTATGAAAAAGTCTTGAGGGTAGTTCAACCTCCTCAAGGCAGAGGACTGGAATAACACAACTATTTCATGGAGCTGGAAATGTAACCCACATCTCCTGAATAATCTTTGCTGAGGTTTATTAAGTACATTGTGCTTCACATGTGTAGGTTGAACCGTAAAAATTTTCTGATATTCAATTAGCTTTTACATACAGAAATGAGAATTTCAAAAGGTTCAAATTATTATTATTATTATTATTATTATTATTATTATTATTATTGGTACTGGAACCCAGAAGTGCTTAACCACTGAGCCACATTCCCAGCCCTTTTTATTTGTTTTGTTTTGAGACAGGGTCTCTCACTAAGTTGATCCGGGCTCTCCTGAGTTTCAACCCATTATTACCACACTAAGTTCTCATAATAATTTGCTGAAGTCAATAGTATATCATCTCCAATTGATATATGGGGAAACTGAGGTTGAGAGAGATGAAGTAACATAGACTTGACACAACTGGTTTTGAACTTGGATCAGCCCAATGACATGGCCAGAGCATTTGCTGCCTCCATAGTGAGTGGCTGTTACTTTCCACTGTGCTCTTTCTCCCTCCAGGGATCATATAGTCATTCAGTGATACATTTAAAAAGAAAACATAAAAATAAAAATTTTTTTAAGAAATCTGAATTTCACAAACTCAGCAGCTATAACTCAATCACTTAGACAGACATTCACTATTGACATTTTGGATCTGAAGTGTTAAAAATAATTCCTGCAAAATTTCTTTATAGATTTTAAAAAGTTCTTTTGAAAGTAGTATCATCTTTATGTTTACAATAAAATGAAGAGAGCAAGGAAATGTTTTTAAAATATGTGCTTAATCTAAAAGCAAGACATTCTAAATACATCTCTGATCTTTCCCAGGTACTTGCTCCTCCTCTTGTACAGTTCATGTCTGATGATACCACTGTCATCTCAGGCACCTTTCACCGAGGAACCTCAAAGTCTTAGCCTTTTTTAAAACTCTTCCTTCTGAATCATTTGACAATATCTATTAATCAATCAACAAAGCATATTGGTGTTATCCTAAAATTCATCGCTAATTGAATATCACATCCAAGTTATTCTTAAATTCAGTCCTCATAATTTTGTGGGGGGTTAGTCTGGGTGCAGGTCCTCATGATGCCTTTTTTTAAATTTATTTATTTTGATTCCTCATGATGCCTTTTTAAAAATGGAATAAAAGAAAAGAAAAAATACAATGGCAATTGAGTAATCTCCCCCACCAGAAAGTCTACAGTTTTGCTTTAATTTGGAGGAGGCATACTATAACTTGTGTGACAGGCAAATCAACCTCAACAGTATGAGCAGAAGAGCAGAAGACACTGAAGTTCCTGCTGAACGAAGGGCTTTGTTTATTCTGAGACATGTGCAACAGGAGTGAAAGGTTCCTTGACATCGTTCCACTTCTTTATCTTATGGACAAGTGATGATCAGGACATTAAGGGACTATGATCCTTCACTTGGATTCCTAGAAAGCAGACTCTCTGTGGAACCCTGAACATTTCCAGAATCAATAGAAATTCCAAAATAAAGTAGCCTAAATGGGAGGCTGTCAATGGGTTGTGAATGTTTGGTGGTCTACAGAAATATTATTAAAGGTCATATATAGGATGCATGCA
>JAJEJO010000092.1:932592-1065271 GCA_020662805.1 Glaucomys volans | reverse complement strand
GATAAAAGTTTGAGCCCCTTAGATGTTCTGGAGAACATTTCTGTTAAGATTATCTGTTTTGTTTGCTTCACAACAACACAAAGGTCTCTCACTTTAGGAATGCTGGGGAGAAGTGTGAATGACATGAAAGCAGTTGTTGAAATCCTTAGGATTGCTCACAGAGGGGAAATTCTATTGCTTACCAGTGATTTTTTTACATTTTAAAAATGTGTTCTAATTAGTTATACATGACAGTAGAATGCATTGTGACACATCATACATTAATGGAGTATAACTTCTCATTCATCTGATTGTACATGATGTGGAGTCTCACAGGCCATGTAGTCATATATGCACATAGAATAATAATGTCCCATTCATTCTGCTATCATTCCTACTCCATTGCCCCCTCCCCTCCCTTCACTCCTCTCTGTCTAGTTCAAAATGCCTCTATTCTCCTGCCCCCTTATTGTGAATTAGCATCCACATATTAGAGAAAACATTCAGCCTTTGGTTCTTTGGGATTGACTTATTTCACTTAGCATAATATTCTCCAGTTCCATCCATTTACCAACAAATGCCATAATTGCATTCTTCTTTATGTCTGAGTAATATTCCAGTGTATATATGTACCACATTTTCTTTATCCATTCATCTGTTGAAGGACACCGACATTGGTTCCATAGCTTAGCTATTGTGAAATGAGCTGCTACAAACATTGATGTGACTACATCACTAGAGTATGCTGATTTTAAGTCCTTTGGTTGTAAACCTAGAAGTGGGATGACTGGGTCAAATAGTGGGTCCATCCCAAGTTTTCTGAGGAATCTCCATACTGCTTTCCAGAGTGGTTGCACCAATTTGCAGTCTCACCAGCAATGCATGATTGTATATTTTTCCCCACATCCTCACCAACATTTATTGTAGCTTATTTTCTTGATGATTGCCAGTCTGACTGGAGTGAGATGAAATCTTAGCGTAGTTTTGATTTGCATTTCTCTAATTGCTAGAGAGATTGAACATTTTTTCATATATTTGTTGATCAATTGTATTTCTTCTGTGAAGAATCTGTTCAGTTTCTTTGGCCATTTATTGATTGGGTTATTTGTTTCTGTAGTGTTAAGTTTTTTGAGTTCTTTATATATCTTGGAGATTAATGCTCTATCTAAGGCATGAGGGCCATCAGTGTTTTTTTTTTAACTTAGCCTGTCCAGTTTGTTAGTCACAAATATTCCAAACAGATGAATCATTTGACTTCCCCTGAGGTCAAATAATGAAGGGGCATACTAGTAATTCCTGGGAAAAGATTTTAGCTAATACATATTTCAAATCTAGTCCATGCCAATTACAAGCAAGTTATTGGAGTAAGAATTGTGAGGGAAAAAAAACTTCAGAAGATTGTTTGTTGTTGATTGTTTGTAGTTGTTTATTTCTTGGAATGAGAAAACAATTTTTTTCTGCCGTCACAAATCTGAATATACTGTCCCCACTCTCTATACCTTATCCAGCCTGTCCCCCCACACAACAAATAGAACTAAGAAATGAATCCTAAACCTCACTGAGATGGACTTCCATTGTCATCTAAAATGTAGATGTAAAATTCATCATCATGAATATGGTGATGGCGGTAGAATGAGGGGAGCAACTCATTCCATCCCTCCCTTTTTATTGGACAGAAACATAAGCATAAATGTTTTTATTGCCCTTTTCACCTTGGGTAATTTTTTTCTGCCATTTTGTCTATGGGAGCAAGTTAGCTAGATGAACCACTTTTTCTTATGAAATGTGAGACAATGCACATGTCTATCAGAAGAGAAATGGGTAAGGTACCACCCTTCATTGGAGTCCTATAGAGACACTAAAAAAAGCAGGAAGTACATCCACATGTACACACGGAAAGATGTTTGAGATATGATAATTAAGTGTAAAGAATGGGACACAGAACAATATATAAATGACAATCCCATTTTTGCAAAGATATGTTCATATACACAAATAAAATCCATAAGAAAATATAATAATCTGTGGTCAGTGGGTAGTACCTCTGGGAAGCATAAGAAGACAGGTTTTCATTTTGTATTTCTGTAATGTGTGAAGAGATGTATTTGTCATTTGTTTCAGTTTTTGGGGACAAATTTTATTTCTACAAATTTAAAGGACGTTTTTAGAAGTTAATAATAAAATGCACATTTGTAATAATATGTAAGTGGAAAAAAGGAAAAAGGAGTAGAAGTGATTCAAAAATCTGTATTTTATAAAGTATCACAGGTAATTCTGGTGTAAGTGCTGCAGAAATCAGATATGTATGTTTAACTTATAGTACACTTAACTTTTTTTGCCATTTCAACACATTTACTCTCTCTCTTCTCTTTCTCATTGTATGTGTGTGTGTATATAAGTATAAATTCTGGAACATTTGAAAGTAAATTGCAGACATCTTAACAGCACCTCACCCCTAAATACCTAAACATGTATTTCCTCCTAAAAACAAGGACATTTTCCCACAAAAGCACAATGCCAATATCACACTCAATAATTTGATAGCTAACATTATTATTTCCAAAACTATCCAAAAGTATCCTTTTGATACTTTTTACTTTGATACAATACATTGCATTCAATTGAGATGCCTCTTTGTCTCCTATAAAACAGCAGCTCTCCTCTGCTCCACTTGAGAACCATATTTTGGACAGAATAGCTCTATGGCTGGAGTTCTTATTGCACATCCCCCTCCTTCATCCTATTTACTTTCTCTTTTCCTAGTGTGTGCAGTGTCTTCCAGTTTCTACCTCCATTGTCTTTTGAGTTCATTATTTAAGATTTTTCTCTCGCACTACATATTCATGTCAGAATCACCAAGGATCTCCCTGTTTCCCTAATGACCACTGCATTTCCAAATCCAACAGCCAATTTTCATACCTTCTCTTACTTGACCAATCACCAGTATTTGGCACAATGGATCACACCCTTGTCCTTGATATACTTTCTTCCCTTACCAACCAAACTAACATCCCTTCCCTTGGTCTTTTCCCTACCTCACTGGACATGACATGGTCTCCTTTCCTGGTTCCTCTCCATCTTTCTGATCTTTAAAGATGGGAGTTCCTCAATCCTAAGGTTTCTGCTGCCCATCTCTATTGACTTCTCTGCTCTATGCTACCTTTTTTTTTTTTTTTAAATCAGTACCCGGGATTGAACCCAGGGACACTCAACCACTGAGCCACATCCCCAGCCCTTACTATATTTAAGACAGGATGTCACTAAATTGCTTAGGGCCTTTCTAAGTTGCTGAGGCTGGCTTTGAACTCTCAATTCTCCTGCCTCAGCCTCCCAAGTCTATGCTACCTTCTTACAGTCTATTCTCAACACAGTGACCAGTGCAATCCTTTGAAATATGAAGTGATATCATATCCCTCCACTCCTCTGCTCAAAGCACTCTAGTGGCTACTGTCTCAGAGACCTTACGCTACTGGATCCAAAGAAAGTTGTTTCCTTTCCTTGCCCCCTCAAGTTCTAGGGCTTCCCTGAGCCTGCCCTGTCCATGTGTTTCAGAAAAATCTCATCCTTGTATGTGAGAACTGGCTACCAAACCTGGAAGTTGTCACGTGACCAAAGAAAGAAGCAGACAGACCCAGGATTGCACAATGTGCAAGTTATTGGGGTTTAATGGACAGAAATATGTCTTGTGCAAATACTAAGGAAGAAGGAGCCTCATACTGCAGGGCAGGAAGAAGGGGATTATATACTGTACTAGACAAAGATAATCAATGGCCAACTGGAAGGCTGGCCTTTCTCAGAAATTATTAACATGCCCAGCATAGTGGCAAATGCCTATAAGATCAGTGATTTGTGAAGCTGAAGGATGGCAAATCCATGGCCAGTCTCACAAACTTAGCAAAGCCCTAAGCAACTTAATGAGACTCTGTCTCAAAATTGTTAAAAAAGGACTGTGAATGTAACTCCATGGTAAATCACCCTGGGTTAAATCCCCAATCTCCAGTAGCAAAAAAAAAAATTATTAGCATGTCCAAAATCTATTTTTAAAAAACACCCTGAGCATCAATGTCATGCTCAACAGATTCTTATGACTGTCTTTTAGGATTTGGGATGTGTGCCAGGGTCACTTGGCAGGCACAATGGTGGTTATGAGCAAGATGGCTATAGTCATGCCAAGTTGGATCCTTATAACCCTTCATCACTATGACCTTGTCTCTTGTTGTTCTTCCCCTTCAGTCACTCTACTCCAGGCATAGTGACTCTGTTTCAGTCACACAAGCCTCCTGATGTTTGTCAAGTGTATCTGTCCCAGGCCTTTGCTCTTGCCCCACAGAGCATTAATTACTCCCTCACTTCCTTAACATGCTTGTCCAAATGTCACCTTCTCTGATATATCTTCCTTCTCCACTCAATTAAATAGTAACACCGTCTCTACCTTGCTGAGCTCAAACGTCTCTACCTTGCCAATTCTTTTATGTGTCTTATTTTCTCCCTATCATCACCTGGAGTATTAATTATGGATTACTTATTTGTTTGGAGGCCTTAGTCCTTGAATGAAGATGTAAGCCCCCAAAAGGAAGAAATGATGTTTTGATCATACCTAGTCCCAGTGTATAGCCTGGCACTTATGAGGCTCTAAAGAAAGATTTCTGAATGAGTGAATGAATCATATATGCTCATGTAAACACATGGAAGATCCGCAAGGATACACATTAAACTGGTCCCAGTGAGTACCTCTGGAGACTGGGAATAAAAAAGGATGAGTTTCTTTTTTACTTCATATGCATCTCTACTGTTTACATTTTTACAGCAAATATGCATTTACCTTTATAATTAGGAAAACACCAACAATAGAAATGCTTAAAAGAGAAAGTTTTAAATAGCCAAAGCTGCTTAAGGAAGCAGGTTGGGCAGCAGGTGGCAGAATTGTTTCAACTTCTGCTACTCTATGCCAGGCTGGTGTGCATCAGAGTCCACAGTCACGCTGGCCTGGCAATGGCAGAAAGCTAGGAAGACTGGTGTGAATATAGAAAAGAAAAAGGCTGCAAATAACGAATAGCACCATGTGACCAGTGGCTACCTCTGGGTGTGGGATTACCATGGATCTTGAAAGTCTTCTTTGTACTTTTCTGATTTTGATTTTCTCCATAATGAACTTGAGGAGTAAAAAAAAGTAACAGCATTTCATATTTTTATAGCTGCATTGAGGTATATTGATACATAAACTGCACATATTTAACATAAATCTTGATAAGTTTAGACATATGTATATACTCATGATATCACCACCACATGTTAAAAGATATGTCCTGCCTCCTCAAGTAGTCGATGACCCAGAGCCCAGATGTGAGAGGGATTCTACTATTGCTCTGCTTGAGAGGACCCTAGGAAATGCCTCTCGCTAACTTTGGGGCAATGCTGCTAGGTAGTATCCATTTACCAATGTCAGTGGGTTGTGCAATCACCTCTGCTTCAGTTTATTAGAATTTCCCAGGTATGAGCTGAGGAGTTTGGGGCTATTGTTTTCTTGTTGTTATTGTAATTGTTGTTTTTTTTTTTTTTTTTTTTTGGTACTGGGGATTGAACCCAGGGACACTTGACCACTGAACCACACCCCCAGCCCTATTTTTGTATTTTATTTAGAGACAGGGTCTCACTGAGTTGCTTAGGGCCTCGCTAAGTTGCTGAGGGTGGCTTTGAACTCATGATCCTCCTCCCTCAGCCTCCCGGGCTACTGGGATTATGGGCGTGTACCACCACGCTGGGCAGAGCTATTGTTCTGAAGCCTTGCTAACTTCATGACTAAGAGCTATGCACATCTCTCTTGATATATATTTGAGGAAGAAAATCTAGAAAAATCTTTTCATTAGATACTTTTCCTTTATTCATATCCCCAAGCTTATTTTCTTAGCTTTATAACAGCTGCTCTCACCTGAGGCATGTTGAAGCAGAATGGTTTTGCCAACATTAAGCAGTGGTTAAATGAAAGATGCAGCCCTACATGGCTGAGGCAAAAGTGGAAGGACTAGTCAGTACTCTTGCTGCAGCTGAATCTGACCATCCCTTGTGCCACTCAGCCTCCATGATGCACTCTATATCCCAACTTGGACTAAGATTTGGTTCTAAAATCCTCATGTACCTGCTATATAGAGACACAAGGTGTGTACACACACATTTGTGCATTCACACACACACAGACACACACACACACACACACACACACACACACATCTGGCTCTGGGTAAAAAGTTCACAAGAAGCCTTTGTCTGTCTGTACTTTACCCTGTCACCAGGCACCTTCTCCTGGTGCCAGATTGTCCTCTCAGTGCTGCCTGGTCAATGGCCAACATCCTGCTGAACTTCTGCCCTCTCCACTCCAGACTCTGAACTGTATACCCATTCTGCAAATACTTCAGTCAAGGGTTCTTTGAATGCAAGCAACAGAGACCCATTCAGGCTGGTTCAACAACAAGGGGTGTGTATTGGGGGAAAGGTGGACATAGGTCACTGTAAGGAGACCAAGCTGTCATGGCAGTCCCAAGACAAACATCACAGTAACAGCTAGAACAGGAAGTGAGGCAGCTATGATTTCTGGGTCTCCTTCCGGTGGCCTATTTTCTCGTCCTTGCCTTGTCTGCTACTTTCTACATATCTCCTCCACTCTCCTTTTTCTACTCACTGATTTGCTACAAGTGAAAGTTCTAAGGAAACCAGTCCAGCATCTTTAGTGTGACAGGCCTGGAAACTAGTCTGATGAAATTATAGACCAAAGGGTAGTCCACCTACAAGGTCTTGATATTCCTCCAAGATATTTTTATGTCCTAGCTATTCTCAGATAGTCCCAGATTGTCAAGTCTTCAGCTCCATCAAACCTGTCCTTGTCCCTGCTCACTGCTTCCCATAGCTTAAAAACCCCTTTATTGAAACAATATGCAGTATGTTTGCACAATGAGATATTATTCACCCACAAAAAGGAATGAAGTCCTGACACACACCACAATATGGATGAATCTTGAAAACACTATGCAAAGGGTAAGCAGCCAGACACAAAATACCTCATTATATAATTCCATTCATACAATCTAGAATAGAAAAATCTGTACAGAAAGAAAAAAGATTCGATGTTGCTTAAAGCTGTGGGGTTGGGAATTAGGGGGTAATGGCTAAAGGGTATAAGGTTTCACAAATATGTTCTAAAATCAGTATTGCGATGATAGTGTGAATATACTAAAATTCATGTCCCTCAAAAATTAAAAGAGGCAGAACTGCAAAGTGACTTTTTTTCTGACTAGTAAGAAGTTGCTCAAATAAAGGAAAAAGAGACAGTCTAGCTTCCAATATGTTCTGCGTCATCATGAGATGAGTCACAAAATCACAGAGGTACAATTCCCAGCTAAAGATAGTTAAGCGTGATAGTGAAATTACATGCCAGAGGTCACGATTCTCCCACACCAGATTTAAGAATGAAAGTGTAAGGGGATATATTCGTGGATTAGGACATTAGACTTTGCCAAGGAGATGTTAGATCTTAAGAAGAGCAATTGATTTTGCTGGTACGACATGTCATGTTAAAATCAGAGCAGTGAATGCAGGGCAAAGGATTGCAGGGAAGGAACAACTTATTTTGGAAAATGGATAGTGACTCAATTTGTTTAACTGACCAACAAGTGACTTTTTCTATTACAATCACATCTGTAGAACTTCAGGGTAGGATATCATCTCAAAATATTTTAATGTTTTAACATTTACATTTTATTTATTTATTTATTTATTTATTTATTTATTTATTTATTTATTTATTTATTTATTTATTTATTTTCATACTGGGGCTGCAACCCAGAGGAACTTTATGACTGAGCCATAGCCCCAGTTCTTTTATTATTTTTTTAAATTTTGAGACAGGGTCACACAAAGTTGCAGAGGACCCTACTGAATTACTGACGCTGGCCTCAAATTTGTGATCTTCTTACCTCAGCCTCCTGAGCAGCTGGGTTTACAGGTGTGCACCACCATACCCACCTCTAAGTATTTTTAAAGTAAGCAGAGCAGAGTGGTGCTACGCTTCCAAAATTAACAGCATAAAAGAAACACAAGGAAAAGACCTGCACAGAGAGGGTGTGCTGTGCAAGAAGAAAACAATCAGAGGGTAAACTTTTTGAAGTCTGACCTTCATAGAGGTTGCAACATTTTTGTTTTTATCTTTAATATTTAACAAATATTTTTAATTGCCACAATGCAGTAGTATTTATTCATGGGATACATTTGGTTAATTGAACACATGTATACAATGTGTAATAATATGTACAAATCAGGGTGATTAGCATTTCCATTTCCTTAAACATTCATCATTTTTTGTTAGGAACCTTAAAACTGTTCTTTTCCAGTTTTTTTATCAAGTGTGTAATTAATTATTGTGAACTAGAGTCACACTACTGTGCTGTGGAACAATAGAACTTATTCCTTCCATCTGATGATGCTTTGGTACCAACTTTATCTCCTCTCCCCCGCTTCATAGTCTCTAGTAACCATTACTACAATCTCTACTTCTCTGAAATCAACTTTTTCCATGTTTTATTATTGCATTATAGTTATACATAATGTTGGGGTTCATTTTGACAATCATATTTTCATGGGATATAATTTGCTCTACTTCAATTCCCAGTACTTCCCCTTTTCCTCCCCACATCCCCTCCTCCTTTTCCCCTTCCTCTACTCTACTGGTCTTCCTTCTATTTATTTACAGTTTTTTAAAGTTAATGCTTTATAGATACACGTAAAAGTGAAATTCACTGTTACAGATTCATATATATACGTAGCATAGTATGGTCAATTTCATTCCACAGTGAAATCAACTTCTTAAGCATGGACACCTGAGAGAACATGGGCTAACGGTCTTTCTGTGTCTAACTTTTTCCACCTCACATAATGCCCTCCAGGCCCAGTTAGGTTGCTGCAAATGACAGCATTTCATTCTTTCTCTGGTTGGATAATATTCTCTTATGTGTATGTACCACATTTTTTATCTGTTCTTACATTGATAAGCACCTTGGTTAATCCTATGTCTTGGCTATGAGGAATATTTCAGCTCTCACTTTAAAAGTTCAGTGTTTTTGTTAGAAGTTTTCAAATGTACTTACCCATTAAAATCCCATTAAAATTATAACCTATTACTAACAAACCAACATAGGTCCACAGATAGCACATGTAAACAGCAGAAAGCAAAATGTGGTTTTCACAATTAGTGGTTGCTAAAAAAAAAATGACCAAAATATGAATCACATGCTGATTTACCTGTTATTTCAGAATGTTCAAATAGAGAAATTGAATCAGGTCAGTATATTAAAGCATTATGTTGTTCACATTAAATATATGCAATAAAATTAATATTAAAATAAATTCTGCCTCTTTCCATTGGGCAGCTTCTTGTAGTATTTTAAAAATTTATATCACCTTAATTCAGTAAAATATACTAAACAGAACAAGATAAAGGAATACATATTTACATTTTTGTTTAAAATATGCCATCACAAACTTCTAATCATGAGAATGTGTTATTTTTTAAAAATGTCCCTATGACACCCACTTAATATTAGAAATGAAGCCCCATGAATCTCATTCCAGTTGTAATATTAAGTTTATTCCTCAGTTTGCTTTTTCTTGCCCAGCAATAAGAAAATCCTGTTTAACAAAGGTCTGTGTAGCAAAAAGAACATGAGCTGTATATTTCACCAGCCTTTATAAACTCTTAAGATAGATTGCTCCCAAACTCATGAATTATTTCATAGATTATAGCTGGTTCCCTTCCAATTTTGGAAACGGGGCTGGAATGGGCCATCCTCACTTCGAAGTAGTCTGGCTTTTTGCTTGCTTGATGCAGATACAGTCTGAGAGACTTCAATCTCAACTTCTGGTGTTAAATTTCTTTCCGTCTCTCATAGACCCACAGGGAATGGTAGATGAAATATACACATTTAATAGACATGACACAATATGGTTTATTCCCTTCTGCATAAGCAGAAGGAAAACACTGTCTATTCCCTCATCTCTCCATCCAGGAATGTGGTTAGGACAAAATCCTCACCAGCATCATTTCTCAGAGATTGCAGGAGGCAGTCCTGCCCCAGCATTTGATCTGGTCTCCAAAATGGAAAAAGAAAATTTCCATTTCCAAGCTTCTGCCAGTTCTTGAGGGTAGGTGACTCTAAAACAGGCCTAATTTAAATGCCTCTGGAATCCCTCTTCATCCTGTGGGGCACATCTGCAATGAGAAGAAGAAACAAATAGTGGAATAAATCTGACTTAACTTCCCTATGTACATATATGAATATATCACAGTGACTCTCACCATGATGTATATCCACAAGGAATTAATTTTAAAAAACTGTAAGTAAATACCAGAAAGATCAGTAGAGTAGAAGGAAGGGAACAGGGGGAAGGAGGAGGAGAGGGGAAGGGGATGTATTTATAATTATGTCAAAATGAATCCTAATGTATAACTAAAAAGGACTAATAAAACACTGGCACTTGCTTTGCTTGACAATATAACTATAAATATAACTATAAACGATCTGGCTGTAGAGGGTTAATATCTTAAGGGTAATTTCCATGCCTCTAATACTACCTTAAATTGCACCAGAGAATCTATTCTTACAGAAAAAGAGAAACATCCCTTTGACTGATTAATTCCAACAACTAAGTATACTTCTAGAATAATTCACCTCCCTTTTAGTGTACTGCTATGTTCTGAAGATTTGTTTCTCCCTAAATTTCATATATTGAAACCAAATCTCTAATGTAATATTAAGAGGTGGGACCATTGGAAGTAACTAGGTCATAGGCACAGCTCCCTCATGAATGGGACTGTTGTTCTTCTAAAAGACTCCAGAGAGTTTTTCTTCCTTTCCACATTCAAGAAGTTAGTAATCTGGGCTGGGGTTGTGGCTCAGTCGTAGAGTGCTTGCCTAGCATGTGTGAGGCACTGGGTTCAATCCCCAGCACTGCATACAAATAAATAAATAATATAAAGCTACTGTGTCCACCTACAACAAAAAATATATTTTAAAAAAGAAGCCAATAATCTGTCACCTGAAACGGTTTCCTCACCAGAGCCCATCATGCTGTCACACTAAGCTTGGACTTCCTAGTCTCCAGTACTATAGTAAATAAATAATTGTTGCTTATAAGTAAAAATAAATAAATATGATCTGGCGGGACCACCTGAGCAGGTTTTGTGAACCTTTAGAAAAGACTTCTCTTCCTCAGTATGTATAGACTAAACCATCCTTGATCAGTAATGGGGACCATTGAGGGAGGTAATCCAGGAGGAGCAGGTCATCTCCTAAAGATATGGTCCCATGAGCCAGGGTTCCTAGGTTCAAATCACCCATTTATTAGTTGTGTGACCTTGAACAACCTTGAGATTACTAACTGTGCAATCTCTCTGTACCTCAACTCCATCATCTCTAAAATGTAAATAAAAGCTAGTCCTTATGGATGAAGTCATTGTGAGGATCAAATTGCCAAAGCTCAAATCTAAGAGATCATCAATTTAAGACAAATGGTTATTTTATGTATCACTAAAAGAAAAAAAAATTACCCCTTAAACTCTATATGTGATTGATTTTAAGACATGTCCTGGTTTCAGGTATGTTAAAAAATGAAATATAGGTACATTTTAGGATCAAGGAGATACAGCAGTTATTATTGTTAAGTGCTTATGACAGTGTCTGCCACATTGTAACTGCTCAAAGCTTGCTATGATGCAGTGGAATTTCCCTAAGGGAAGGTAGTAGTTTCCACCTTGAAAGTGCAGGCATAGAAGAAAAGCTCACAACCTTGAACAGTCGTTGTGGTTTGGATATGAGGTGCTGCCCCAAACTCCTGTGTTAATACAGGGATATGCAGAGGTGAAATGATTAGATTACGAGAGTTCTAACTTAATCGATGGACTCATCCTTTAGGATTATTAGTTTAAATGGACTATTGAGTAGTAACTATGGGCAGATGGGCCATGGATAGAGGAAGTGGATCACTGTCTTGTCCTCCCTGGCTCCTCCTTCTCTCTCTGTCTCTTGGCCACCATGTCCTGAACTACTTCCCTCTGCCACACCCTTCCACCATAATGTCCTGCCTCACCTCGGGCCCAGTAAAGTTGGCTGACCATGGACTGAGACCTCTGAAACCATATACCAAATAAATATCCTCCTCAAAGTTGTCTGGTCAGGAATTTTGGTCATGACAACAAAAAGCCGACTAACACAACAGGGGAGACCAAAGTTAGGAACTGGAGAGTATTCTCAAAAGATCCTTGCGATCTTTATTCTTTCATGATTTTCTGTTGCACAACACAATGACAAAGTCATTTTGAAAGTACAGTTTTGCACAGTTCCCCCCTTATTATAATTATCTTAGTTACCCCCATTGCCAACCGTCCAGCGAAAGCCAATATTCCCATAAGACTCTGTGTGATGGAGTTGTTGGAACTACAAGGGTGAACCATAAGGGGAGACGACCTATTCCACATTCAGTTGGGGCTGAGGTCCAGACAGAGAAGCAACAGTGGCACGCTGGAAAGAGCCATTGTGCAAGAGCTCCACTTAGTGACAAGCTCAGTGGTGAGCAATGGCCAGGGTTGAAGTGTCAGAGAGTAGCCAGGAAGAACCTAAACAGAAAAATGGCTCTGATTGAGGAGTAAATTTGATGATATGAAAGCTCTTTTCCTAAGATTTTAGGGAAAAAAGTGACCCTTGGGGTAGCAGAAAGGAATAATAATGTTTAGGTCACATAAATTATAACATTATGAGACAATATGCACAAGCTAGGTCAACAGTCAATCAGAACAATGTCTTTATTCTCTTACTTTTAAAAAGCATGCTTTCTTCATTTATCAGCATTAATGAAATCACAATATATAAAGATGCTGCTGCTGCTGATAATGGTGAGGATAACTAACACATACCCAGTTTAATATGTGCCAGGTACTATTCTAAGTGCTTTTTCTGTGTTAAACCATTTATAACCCCATGAGTTAAGTACAGTTACCTTTTCTTCATCAGATGAGGGAAACTGGGGCACAGAAAGGCTGAGAAAGTTCTCCAAGGTGTCATGTGTGTGTGCGTGCACACACACACACACACACACATACACACACACACACACACACACACCTCTCTATTAAGTGGCAGAGGTGGGCAGCATCAATAAGTTTAGCCACTACACTATCATACATTTTCACCAGTGTTAGGAAGAATCCTACATAGGCAACACCATTTTGAAACATATCCTCCATCTTAGTCACCTCACAGTCACTCTGACTCAGCCTGAACTAATCCCCAGACAAAACCCCGCCATCATGCAAAGAAAATACAAACATACTCCATCATCACAAGAAAGGATATTGTTATCTGGGACCGAAATCCTGAAAAGCACCTGGTTCCTCATGAAGGTGACACCACAAGGACCCTTCCCTGACAACTCCCTAGCAGTGGCCTAACTGTAAAAATTCTGCCCTCCCTCGTTCCCCTATACTACCCCAGGCTGAAGCAGAAAATGGGTCTCAGTTCCTACTGGACCTCCTTCTCCAGTTTTGTCCTGGATAACCCTGTGTTGTTGTTGAGTCGCTTCCCCTCTCTCTTTCCTTCATTGGGTTCTTTCCTTACAACCAGACCATAGGACTTATGTTCTTTCCCCAAAATTATTTCTAAATCAATGGTGCACTGGTGCATTAAAATATCTGATGTGTCTTTGAATCCAGGGAATTCAAGGAGTAGTTAAATGGTAGGTACGGTCCAATTCCAGCCTCACATTCCCGCCCTGGGGACCTGTGAGAGACCTATAGAGTGGTAGCAAAATGCATAGGCAGTGGCCTGTCACTCCCTGTGTTTTACTCCCAGCTGTGCCACTTTAAGCTGAGTAAGCTTGGGTGAGTTTTTAAATCGCTCTGATCCTCAGTTGCCTGCAAAATGAGGATGATCCCAACATTTCCTATGTCACAGAGCTGTTGTGAGAATAAGAAGAGCGAATTCTTGTGAAGTCCCTTGGACACAGCCTGTGCTCGCAAAACAGGGAGCATTTTCATTTCGTTCGACTTCCTGGTATGCTCAGGTGAAGGGCCTTCCCCGAAGCCTTCAGCCAAAGGGCCAGCCTAATTGGAAGTCTGGTGTCTGTAGTGAGTGGCACCTGTCAGTCATTTCAGGCTTTACAGAGTTTTCTGGGTGCTTTACAGTGCACAAGGGAGTGTAAAGGGGTCACTAGAAAGGCCACTACCTGCCTGGAGAGTGCTGCTGCCACACACTGGGCAGAAGCTCCTTTGATTTGCTCACTCAGACTCAAAAACAACTCCTTTAGGTTTTTGCTTCACACCATCCAACTGATGTGAGTACTTCAAACCTGACGCAGATTTGTGAGAAGCCCCAAAAGACTTTGTCAGCAAAAGCAAATACTCAAGCAAAACAAAAGGCAGGCACTTCCATCGAGAAGCAACAGATGGACACATGCGAAGAAGAAACTGGAAAGAGAAGTTTTAATTGCAGAAGTGACCGTGAATTAAGGAGTGTAGTGGATGGTGGGACTGGACTTGTGGTCATCAGGCAAATTCCCTAGGTCTGAAATGCAAGCTTAGTTCCTCTGGTTTTAATCTCTGTAGAAAAGAAGACAAAATTTTTATCATTCCCTAGGTAAAAGCATTTTGGTTGGACTATTATCATGGAAACAGTGAATTTTGAAAAGGAAATGATTAAAAATGTGATCAAGAAGAGAGCAAAAACGCTGCCAGATGACCTAAGTGGTAGAAGATCTCTGTGGAGGAAGGGATGTAGAATTCAAAGTTGCACTGTTACTGCATCTTCTTTTATTGGAGACATCTTGAAATTGATGTGTGCAATATGGTAAACAACTACAAAGTTGGCACCCAGCTTCCTGGGACTCATTCATGACAATATGCTACAAATGCCAGTTAAGCTGTGCTTCTCCAGTACCTATTTTCACTTTGACCTGTTCGTCCAGGAGTGTGGGTGGCATTTTTGCTTGGAGTCTTTCAGATTCTCCCATTAAAGCACAAGCCACACTTGACCATCAGGCCCTTGTCCCTAGCAGAAACTCACGAGCTTACCCATTGTAAGCACACTCCTTCAACCAGCTAACCAGTTCATCGATAGCGGTGTTCTTCTTAACTACTCTGGGGCAGGATTTCTTTCTACATGTAATAACCAAACTCTGGGCTCTCATCCCAGTATTTAGTAAGATTTTGCTTCGGCTCCAAGTTGCTGAAAATGAAATCAGTCATCTGTAAAAAATGGGGTGTCTGCCAAGGCGATCTCTGGGCATGACGCCCACCCAATTCATACTTTACAGAAAATACTGTGGTGCTCATTTGGGCTTCAGATGTTCAGAGTCCTGGTTCTCTGAAGAAAGAGTGGGTATAAAAACACTTGGGGGAAATGTGTGGGTGGGTAACAAATAATTATAAGTCAGCTCGTAGACATTTGGTGAACTTAATCTCTAGGTTAGTTGAACGCTTAGAGGCTAAGTCACCACCTCCAATCATTTCTGGAAGTAGTTTGGGAGGAGATAAATAATAGATGAATGAGTGACAGGGACCGAGTTTCAGCAAACACACAAGAGTAATTAGGAACACTGAGAGCTGTGGAAGACCTGTCACACGCAGTGACAAAAACAGGGATCGTATGATGGGTAAGAAACAGACTTGGGAAGTATGCTGCCTAGATTTAGATCCCACCATTACATTCCATAGCTGGAGAAGAAAATAACTCTTCTTGGGCCTCCATTTCCTAATCTGTAAAATAGAGATATTAATAGTAGAGCTACCCTACGGTGTTATTGTAAGATTAAATGAGTTATTATATAGAAAGTGACTCAAACAGAGCTAAGCATACACTAAGTGTTCAATGTTATTGTTGCTGAGTTCCAGATGTTTCCAGAGAAACAATTCAATTTCCAATTCAACAGAGTGGCTGCTATGCCAGCTTAGTGAATAGCCATTAATGACAGAATCAGTCAAAGGTAGGTGAGATGAGAGCCACTGTGAGTAAAATTTCCCAGTTTGGGTCATTGATTACTGCCTGCAAAGTCTATTGTTGAAGTTGTTTTATGTTCTTATTCTTCTACACACCCACATTTTGAGGGCAGGGGAGAGTGGGGAGTGTTTCCACATGGAAATTAAAGATTGAGATTGCTTATTTCAGGAAAGCAAAAATAAACAATATGGAGGTGCACCTGGGACCGTCCCCACCTACTTCCTAGGCAGCTTCATAGGAAGCTGGCACTGGCCCTTTGAGCAGTGCAGGGTCATCTGGGTCTGGTTCTGTCACACACCTACTCTTTTCTGTTCTACCATGTAACAAAGAACCAAGTCACCGTTCTTTGGTTACTGATCACTTTGATGAGTATAACTCTTCATTTCCTAGTAACCGTTTCCTTCCTCATTACTAAGCCCTACCAACCGAAGGCCTCCGAGCTCTTCCACTCTGACTCAGAACAAGAGGCCCGCATGGCAAGCCTGTCGCCATGAATCAGAGCTTTTCCAGTGTTTGTTGATAGGAAGGGAAGAATGCAGGTATGGCAACCATGATCACAAGATCTATGGCTTTGGAAACCTCTGAAACCAATTTCTAGTCACTCGTCATCTAAAGATTGTTCCTGAGGGGTAAAGCACCCTGATGTGAAGGCGGAAACGATGACACAGAGGCTGCAAAGGGCTCCATGTGTACCCCACCTCATCCTCTACACCATGGGGTCTCGGCTCACATTTGGCTTCACCCTTCCGGATGGAGTAGAAAGGACTTGACACTGAATTCACATTAAGACATGGACACTGCAGGTACCATCCCTTTAGGTGGCACTTAAAGTTGAGAATCCCAGATGCGGTAAGAAATCTTTAATCATGCCTGCCCAAGCCTAGTGACCTCTAGTTCTCAAACCATTAGAGGAGATGAGTTATTTTGTATGAAACCATTCTTAACAATTCCAACTGAGCCATCTTCCTGATCCTGGTCATTCTCTAACCAATTATTTCATTTCATTTTCTTCATGATCCATATTAGTATCTGAAATCATCTCTTTAATTTATGTATTTGATTATTGTTTAATCCTTTGAGAATATAATGTATATGCAAACAGGGACTTGGTTTGTTCACTAGAACAGTTTCTGGTACATAATAGATGCTCAATAAATCTCTATGGAGTTAAAGGATAATGAACTGAAATACTTTTTAAGCAAATTCTCTGGAAAATAAATCACTCACCTTTCTCTAGTCTTTGACAATTAAGAACTCATATATTCTGTATGGGCACATAAGGCTACCTTTTATTCTCCCTGTATGCTAAATAGCATGGGGGCTGGGGCAATGAGAGGAAGCATCGGTTATTTAATGCGCATCACTCAAAGGATTTTCAGACAGAGCTAAGCTGGAGCACAGAAGGCCAAAAGTTGGGGATGCTCTCCTGGATGTGTACACACTGGCTTGGCACCGGAAGAGAACAATTCATTTCTAACACAAATGAAATGTTGAAGAGGAGTTTAAAAGATGAAGATAACAGGTCTCCACATGACAACCCCATAGCTTTGAAAGTTCAAAGGTTTCCACTTTGTTAGATGTACATCTTCTAATGATCCCCCGCTCTCCCTGCTTTTGCCTACAATAACCCTCAAAACAGCAATAAGGCCTGTAGGCGGCAATTATTATTAGACTCACATACAGGTGGAGAAAGTGAGGCAGAGCCAAGGCGGGGTGAGGTGAATCAACAAAGCGGTTTACCGTGTACTCCGTTCAAGTCACTAGTCTAGTGCCTGCTTTGTGCAAGGCACAATTCTTGAGCTATGTCAACCGATAGCCCATGTAATTTCTCCCATTTAAACAGGCCTGAGCTTGATTGACTTAGGGCTTGGAAAGGGTTCTCTGACAGCCTAGAAGCTGTACTTGAGCATGCAGTTGCAAATGAGCAAAGATGGGAAGACCAGAGCCCTTGAGGTGATACCCAATGCTTAAGAGTGGTGGGTTTCCTGTGTAGAATGAAAGGAATCTGATTGGTCTGTGATCACAATGCTCACTAGGGGCCAAGCACTGTGTCCTTCTGCATGATCTCATTGGGTCTTGGAAACCCTTGAGGTTAGAAATATCTACACCTCCCTCTGACAGGGTGAGGAATCTAAAGCTCACTGACTTGCTCAGGATCACAAAGCTAGTGAGTGACAGAGCCACTTGAACATGAATCACCTGGAACCATCCTCAAGCATCCCGCATTCTAGCACAAGCACTCAGTAAATGTGGAGTGAATGCATGAAGAGTGTCCATAACAAAGGCATTTGATCTTCAAGAAAAATGTGGCCATATGTTTAGAATCTTCTGCTATGAGGTAACATTTTAAGAAGATTTCAATCCAATGACAGCTGTGATTTGTAAGATCCCACATGTAAAGACTGGCTATCAACTACATGGGAAATAAATTTCTCTGAAAGAGTGTTTCCCCTGATGGCTTGTTTGTCCCCAATATCTTTCCTTCATGTGCAGTGCCTATGGGGTACTAACTTATGGTGCTCATGCACATAGACTCTGAAGTCAGACCACTGGGGTTCTAATCTTGGCTCTGAAAAATTTGCTCATGCTATAAGATTAGACAATTTACTTCATCCCTAGGTACCTCCATTTTTGCAGCTGTTGCATGGATTAAATGAGTTTTGTTTGCACAGTACCTAAATTGGAATCTGGCATAAACTAAACGCTACACAAGTTATTATGCTCCTTCAAATAAGAAATGATTCTGTCATGAAAAACTGGTACATGGATTGGCCACCAAATAGACAAAGTAAAAGCAGCAAGTTGAAGGTTAAGCCTGAAAGATAAAACTTCTGCACACTGAGTCTATCTTTTCCTAAGACACTCTTTGTTATTGAACTCCAGGGTAGTTAAGACTGTGGCCCACCAGAAGCCACACTCTGTGACCACCAAAACCCAGAATTGCCCACCTATGTCTTCGAGAAACTCTGGGTATGTGACTCAGCACTCGCTTTCAAATTCCCCCATAGTATCTTACACCCGAGGCTTACCTAAACCACAATAGTGGGTTAACATTGGCCATGTCTACTGGGTGGCCCCTCTCATTCCTTCATTCATTATCTCTTCAATTCTGCTAGGCACTCAGTGCCCTTAAAACGACCCTAGATGCGCAGAATATCTTGCAAAGAGATGTTCCTCAGATTATGGTTCAGGTCTCCAGCCCTTCCCTAATCAAATTCTGATTAAGCAAAAGCTACTCAAATATGTTCCCAAACAATTAAGCCCCCACCTAAATTAGCTTCCTAATCTTTGCTAGTGAATGGTTGTTGGGACACATTTGAGACAATTTTGTCACTAACGCATGGGTTTTTTCCACCCCCCTCCTGCTGTCCTCCCTCTTTTTACCAGGCTACCCTACTAAAGCACTGTCCTCTACTTTGTCAATCATCCTTAGCAAATAATTTTACCTAGGATTATCTAAATAAGTCAGTAACATCTCTTATGTTTTCTAAGAAAATATGTTGCTATTGTTCCCTTAAAGTTAAGAGATTTGGGGGAATCTTGTTTTAGAACATTCCAAAGAATAAAAAAAGGCATGATTGTCTTTTTTCTTGATTCAGAAAAGTACATTTTATCAGTAAAGTGCAATATTAATTCATGCATATGGCGAGTTTTCATGAAACATTCATCTGTTCTTATGCAATGTTGAATTTAGTACAAATAAAAATGTATGGTCGGGCTGGGGATATAGATCAGCTGGTAGAGTGCTTGCCTCGCAAGCACAAGGCCCTGGGTTCAATCCCCAACACCACATAAAAGTAAATGTATAGTGCATGAGTTTAAGATGGAATTGATGGAATTTCCTCCCTGACAGCTGAATTCTCTTAACAAACACTTCTCACTTCAGTAAGTAGCCCTACACTTGGGTTTGTTCCTACTCTTCTGCTCTTCTCTCTGCTACCATCCAGCATCAGTCACTAATCCCCATTCATTGTAGAAATGAATATAGGCCACATGTAATTGAATTGTGTCCCCCCACCCCCAAATTCATTCATTGAAGTCCTGACCCTAAGTAATTCAGACTATGACCTTATTTGGAAATAGGGTTGTTGCAGATAAAACTAGTTAAGCTGACGTTATATTGGAGTAGGGTGGGCCCTCAATGCAATTAATATTATCCTTTTGGGCTAGGTAATGTGATCAGATAGTCAAGTCTTGAATGCCATGTATATGTCAAGGGACCAGGTGTCCTGTGGAAAATCCTCAATAGGACAGCTAGATTGGGCCTATGGGCCCAGTTGTGTAATCAGATATGAAAAAGCTAGTTGGTTTAGCCAACAGTGATGACAATTTATCCTTACAGCATGGCACTCTGGCCCCAGGAAATTCTGCACCACAATTCAGCCAATTCATTGGGAATAATGGAAATAAGGGAGTCAGATGTGTTTTCTTGGGTGCCCCTTTCTTACTAGCGTATCCCACTCAGTCTAAGACCTATAGTGAACAGAGGAACTGTCCCTAATTAGAAACAAAGGATCTTGGCTATTGGCAGAGGCTTAGGCAGAGAGCCTAGAAGAAGGAAAAAGAGCTCACACTAGAAAGAAGACCATCAGAAAGAAGAAAAGACCCGGGACTGAGAACCTTGATTTCTAAATCTTACTCTCAAGGTCCTTGGGCAAATGACCTAAATTCTTAGGGCCTATTGTTCCTTATCTGTAAAATGAGTGGACTGTAACTTTTTGTCTCTAAGGTAGGGTTTCTCAAGGTGGCTCAGCATGGGCAACCTGAAGCACAATCATCCCAGATGCACTGGGATGCACTGGGTCAGATCTCTGATGTTGGGGTCTTAGAATCGGCATTTTGACATGCTCCATAGCTCCAAGTACTCTTTCAACTTAATATTTCACATGTCTATGTTCCATTATTCAGTATGCCCTATCCCTATATCATCTGTGTAGAAATAGAGTCACTTTCTTGCCTGGGTGTCTTGTTACCATTAGTGCCTATTTTCACCCTTGGCACAACTGTGATGGCATGAAGTGCTTTCTAACTGTAGAGCCATATTTCCACTTCCAGCAAGGAGAAAATAAAAAAATAAAAGCCTTGGTGGGGAATAATTTTGAAACTAATAGTTTAACATAAACTTTTCATATTGTCTGGCTTTTAATTTTCCACAACCTGTTTCTCCCTCATAAATACAAATGATCAGCAGGTAGCCTCACTAAACTTTTCCTTGAACTAGTTCCTTTGACCAAAACCAAAAAACAAAACAACAACACAAAAAAAACAGAAAGGTCGGTTCACTAAGAATTTGAGTTCTACCAAACATCACATCATTACTTTGCATATCAGTACTTTGGCCTTTCCTGCTAAAGGTATTTCCTTGGCTTTGCAAAAAGGAGTTTGAGAAGAGTCCTGGTTCTGAGTGAGATTTCTTGGTAATGTCACAAAATTTCCAACCACAAAGTTGTCTCTATTTGAGTCAGAGCAATTAGAGGAAGACTAATGGCTGTGGACAAAACTACTGAAATATTTTATTGATGAAGCCAGGTAGAGAATTCGAGTGAGCAATGTATTTTTGCAATGGGGAAAAGCAAACTGCCACCCTTTAGCAAGGACCTACACAAAAGCTGTTCTTAAAGAGAGGAGAAAATATGAGTATTCAAGATTGCCCTCTGTCAAGTGTAGGGAAAAGCATTGAAGGATACTTCCCTGAGCCCTTTGGTAACATATTTTTCGCAACCTTTCTATAATTCAAAGCATAAATTTTTATTTTCAGATGTTGTGGCACTTGCCCACATTCCAGTGAGTAGGTTGGTGCCTCAGAGAAAGCTGCTGTTTTAATCAGTACAGGATACTATTGATCAAATTCAATAATAAATTTATAAACAAACATGCTCTTGAGCTCAGTGTAAAAGCACATTACAGCGTTACTTAGAAAAGTGCAGAAAAGTCATTTTGAGCAAAGTTGAGCATTGACCCAAGCAGGGGTGCCCTGTTTAGAAGTCAGAATAGCTATTATCAGACTGAAAACCACCAAATGGTTAAGCGGCTCTTTTCACTTGAGAATACATTGCTGCTGTTTTATTTCCTGAGTTTTGCAGCAGTTATGAAGATTTCCTTCTATAGAGAACATGCTTTCTTTATGGAATCTGGGATACTAAAGAGGGGTCATACTAATAATAGAGACTTATGGGGCAAAGTATCTGGATTGCTAAAGTTTGTGCCAATCAAGAAATCATAGGTTTCAAAACTTCCCAGGAATTTACTGGTCTGTGAGGAAAACAGATTGGAGATTTTCTGTGGTATGATAAATTGCAGTAAACCTTACTAGGACTTTAAAGTCTGTGTGACACCTTCATCAGCTGAGCCACTTAGTATCAAAAAGATTGTGCTTCTCACCTTAGAATTTGGTGTCTTCCAAGATGGCATATCTTCTCACTTGATTACCATGGAGATGGGGTGTAAACCCACCAGAGCACACTCTCTATTTGACCATCCAATCTGATTAAAGGGGCTTGGGGGAGTGTTCCATACACACAACTCCCACATCAGGACCACTGAAAAGCCTCCTTAGCTAGGAGTACAACATTTAGGGGTCAATACAAAAATTTGAGTTTGAGGGTGGTAGACTTGAGTCATCCACTTCATCCATATGTGCTCCATTGCACATGGCCTGTTTAGACAGTCCTGAACTTCATGCTGCTTTTGGTGGGGGGATCCAACATAAGAATCTTTGAAGAAATTACTATCTCTGACAGAAAGGGTATACCTTCTTTGAGGGAGTAGCCTTATATTAAACCTCTTAACTCTGTAGCTATTTCTCTGTAGAGAAATAGGAGGAAAACCACAATCTCGTAATGATGCAATGTAATTAAAAAGAAACACTCCAATATGTTGCATTTTTAAATGGTGGTTACTAGAATATGGAAAATCACAGAAAATGCTTATTAGGAAAGGTAAGTAATGGAAGCAGAATGCAAACATTATATAGATGCTATAATCACACCTGTAATCCCAGCAAACATTATATAGATGCTGTAATCATGCCTGTAATCCCAGCATCTCGGGAGGCTGAGGCAGGAGGATCGCGAGTTCAAAGCCAGCCTCAGCAACTGAGCGAGGCCCTAAGCAACTCAGTGAGACCCTGTCTCTAAATAAAATACAAAATAGGACTGGGGATGTGGCTCAGTGGTTGAGTGCCCCTGAGTTAAATCCCCAGCAACCCCCCAAAAATTATGAGTGAAACAGACATTATTTGCTCATGTACATATATGACTGCATGACCACTGTGATCCTACAACATGTACAATCAGAAAAATGAGGGATTGCACTCCATTTATGTATGATCTATCAAAATGTATAAATGCATTCTACCATCATGTACAACATATTAGAACAAATAAAACAATTTTAAAAAAGAAAAAATTATATGAAGAAAAGGCTATAAGAAAATATGACAACAATGGTTATGCTAAAAAGAATTCAAGTAATTGTATTTCTTTCCTTGGTTTGTTAATAGCATTAACTTCTGTCCTTCTTAACAAACCTAGTAAAAGAGAACTTTCTCTGAAGTTATTGTAAAAGTAAGTTCCCAGGTCAAAAGCATGAGTTGATTTTTCCCCTTACCTAACCCAATGTTCCAGAAACTAAGAATCTCAATGAGGTGAGCAATTCTTCATCCTAACAAGATTGCCTAGGAGAGGGGCTCACCTTGGCTCTTGACTTTCAATGACTAGGCCCAAAGAAACTCTGAGTCACCCCAGGACAAGAGCCAATAGCCTCATTCCCTTTTCTTTCTTTAAGTAGAGGCCCCAGTGAAACCCATTTTTTGTGTGTTCCTGCCAGAGAGCTTTCAGAAAGCTGATCCTCAAGGATAAGGAACAATGTGTGCTTTCAGTTCTGTATGGATGGGCCTGAAATAGGCAAGAGGGGAAAAGAGCATGCTGGGTACCAGAAGGCACCTCTACTTCTTGGGAAACAAGTTGACCTTTGTGGCTAAGATTTGCCATTTAGTTTCCCTGGTCCCCACTAAAATATTTTAGTGAATTACTAGATTCACTAAAATATTTTTAGAGGGATCGCTTACCATACTGACAAAAATAACTCAAAAGTACATTGAATCAATTTTTGCAATTGTTCATGGACATTTGGGAGTGAACATGCGGGGCATTATGAAAGTTTAATACTTCATGCTTGTTCTGCAGCTCATTAACTAGCTTTGGACGCAAGAAACAGTTAAGTACCAGCGTCTGGTGCTACGTAATTAAATGCCACATGAATGGAAGAGAATTCCTAGGCTACCAAAACAACTCTGCCAAGTAATCTGCCACCCTCTGGGCTTTGGAGCCCTTTTTATTGATTTATTATGTTTCAGTATTTGATGGCCATGAAAAGTGCTTCTGAGAGTCAGTATTAAGATCAACTTATTTGTTTACAAAATCCATTTTGAATAGGGACAAATTTGGAAACAATCCTATACTCAGAGATAAAGCAGGTAATTTGTTCAGAGATAAAAAGGTATAAGATACTTAATATGATTCCAATGATGTATAAAATATGTATTAGTAATATATGTATAAAATATTTTATATGTATATATATATGTATATATTTTTTTTAGAGAGAGAGAAAGAAAGCTAGCATGCAAGTTGGTGAGTCTGGAAGGAAATACTCCAAAATGTTATCAGTGATTATCTTTGGGTTGTGGGTGCTTTTTGTTTCCTTCTTTATATTTTTCTGCATTTTAAAGTTCCCACAATGAGTGCTTATCACTTTTCTCATCAGAAAACCAGAACTCCATTGGCATTGGTTGGTGAGGCATTCTCAGATGTACAGCTCTCTGTACAAATAATAAAATAGTTTGAAGAACAATTTGATAGACATCTTGGCAAGGTAATTGAAAATGAATTCTTAACAGAATTTTGGCCTTTTAACCTTTTTTTTTCCACCGAGATTCAGGAAGCAGCCACACCCTCCTGCACACTTGCTCTTAGATTTCAGTATGCTGACAGATCACCCAAAGCCTGAGCAATCCAAGATCACCCAAGTCCTGAGGGCCCACTGGATGCCAAACAGAGCACCGGGGGTGACAGATACAGAGGTCCCTGTCGTGGACCCAATGCCCATTAGTTACAGGAGAAATTTGGACTTTTATCAAACTATGTTCTCAGCAGTATCTCCTACTGTGGTAAGAGGCATCACAGTCTAGATGCTAAAAACACAAACACAGGAATCAGATGCACTGGGATTTTCATCTTCTTTCTAGTGTTTACTAGCTTGGTCAAGTCAATCGACACTGGCCAGCTTTAGTTACAACTCACGAATTGTAGCTAGGTGCCACCAACATGATACAGCATCTCAAATTTGTCCCTCAGACTGGCCTTATTATTAAGGAGCCAAATAATGTTAGTCCCATCTTATTTCCGTCCCATTGCTAACCCATATTCTGAAGTACTGAGATATTGGCAGATGTCAAACAGGAGAGACAAAAACAGTAAGACAAGGGATTCGATGAAGAAAGAAGGGTATCATTGTGGGGTATTCTTCTCCAGTGATCTGCAAAAAAAGCACAGATTTCTTGTATATAAGGCATTCTTATTGCCTCCATTATGCCTGGGCTTTTTCAGTCACCTATAATCAAAACTGATTGATTTTTGGAAGGCCTGGGAAGGAGATAGGACATCACTGATAAAAGGGACAAAGTTTCTTTTGGCGGTGATAATGGAATTACTGGTGATGGCTACATGACTTTGTGAATACACTAAAATTATTCAACTCTATACTTTGGATGAATTGTATAATATGGGGATGATATCTTGATAAAGGTGTTACAAAATATACTAAGTGGACCCATTGCAGATCCTGGCCCAAACAGGGTCTCAGTTACTGGGACATGAATGAGGTCAGTCAATGACAAAACAATAGAGCAATGTACAGTTCAGACCATATAGCAACTGGGATACTTCACACACCCCAAGCAAAAAAGAAAAAGAAAAAAGAAACAAAGAAGGGGGGGTTAAAAGCTTGGGCAACTCTGAGGTTCTTAGGTTTGGCCTTAGATACCATTTCTTCCCCTCCTTTCCCCACTCAGGATGCCCTTGATGTCTTTGTAAACAGTTGAGATCACATGGTGCCTCTGTATTTGGAGTGCCAGGTGTTAGGTTCCAGGTGCTGGCAAAGAACTAGAGCTCCCTTGTGGTGGGGATCTGCCTGAGGCAGCAGAGGTCCCAGGTCAATTCTCCATTGCCCCAGGGTGACTTGGCAAGCACAAAAAAGGGCATCCGCTTTGATGTTCACCCAAGTATAAGCTTCACAGTGTCCCACAGCTTTTGTGAAGTTATCAGGGCTTTTTCAAGTTTTTAAACATCATGATAAGTTTTCAGTGAAGCAAAACAGATATGTCTACAACTATTTTTCCTTAGTTCTTTCATTTTTGATTTAGTCATTTATTTATTCTGCAAAACAGACATGGCCCCTGCTTTGTGATATTTATGATCTAGTGTTGTGGGGAGAGATTAGTCAAATAATCACAGTAATAGGCGGAATTCTAAGATGTCACCTATGATTACTACCCACGGGTATATATGCCTTCCATGATTCCCTCTTTTGCCTATGGATGGGACCTGTGAATGATGGGATATTGCTCCCATGATTGGGTTACATTATATGGCAAAGATAGAGGGATTTTGCAGATGTAATCAAAATCCAAAATCTAAGTTATTGAAAAAGGAGGTTATTCTGGGGGAGTCCAACTTAATCACCAAAGGCAACTAAAAGATGGCAACTGTAATAAATGCTACAGAAGGGGAATGCACAAGGATCCACAATGGGATATTTCAAATTCCAATGGCTAACACTTACACTAATATATATTGTTTCTGAGGTGTCATTCTTGTGGCATGACTCAGATCTACAGCCCTAGCTGCAGATTTCTTCCCATTTTGTACATAATGAGATGAAGACACAGGAGTTAGTAACTTGTCCAATGTTGTGTTCTTGGAGAATGATGGAGTTTGATTTGAAGCCAGGTCATATGTTTTTGGTTCTGAGGGGCAGGCCACACCAACTAATCCAGAAAAGCCTCCCATAGGAAATCAGAAAAATGAAAAACTTGGTGTTCTTCATTCAGTGCTAATGAGTGTTACACTGGTAAGAAAATAAGGTAATAAGAGCATGGGAGTGTTGACTATTGTGCAATAGCACTTTACATGTACATTATTTGATCCTCACAATCCTGAGAAGCACATGTTTTTATTCCTGTTGAAAATATGAGGGAACTGCGGCACAAAGAGAAAGTGACATGCCAAGAAAATACTGAAATATGAATTTATCTTAGGAATGGAGAGCATTGCTATTCTTCCTTTCCCAAAACATCATAGGAATTGATGTTGAATGTTTTGGTTTTTCACCATTTATCACAATAATGCTTTTTCTTTCTTCTGCTAATTTAATTAGACTCATAAATTGTCTAATATTAAACCATTCTGTCATGGCATGAATGGGTTCCTCTTGGCAAAGTCTATAGTCCCAGATTCAATTTACTAATATTTCACATGGCAAATTTTTAATAAAAAGAAATTTAATGTAAGAAATTGGTAGATAGCTTAATTTTTATGCTGTCATATTTAAAGAACAATGTTATCCTGACTTTGGTTTAAAAAAAATAAGGAGGGATGTTTTCTTATTTTTCCCTGTTTTAGAACATTTTGAAAGTATCAAAATCACCCATTCCTTCAAATTTGAAGTAATTCATTCATGAAACTGTCTCAGCCTGATGGTGTTTAAGGGAGTTGGCTACTTTAAAACATTCCTAATTTGTTCCATCAGGGGCTTAAACCAGTCCAAGGAATCAAGTGAGGGGCAGAAGACATTCATTCTACTCTGTCAAACTGGTTTATTGCTCTTCTCATTCATTACTAATTCATTAATGATAACTGTAAAAAGTGAAGGGAATTTTCCTCTCCCTCTGAAGGTTTGCTGAAATAAATTGACAATAGACAATTTAACAGGAGAAAAAGCATACAAATATTTTAAGTTGATGTGTGCACAGGAGCCTAAAAATATGAAACTCAAAGAAGGGCCATATAGTTGAAGCTTCAACATCTTCTTCATAGGAGAAAGAGAGGTAGGGGGGCTGCAGGAAATTTTGGAGGGATAATTCATGATTCATAAAGGGAATGAATGAGCCCAAAACTCAGACTATAGTTTGAAAATGAACATGGGAGCAAAGGACAAACATCAGGTTGTGACAAAATCTGGATGCAATGACATTCCTCAGTATTCCTTCCTGCAATATGAATTTAATCTTCTCTGGTTAATGAAATTTCAGAGAGGGGATTGAAGGCATTTGTGTTCCCTTATGTTGGATTGTGTCTTTAGATAGATAAGGGAAGTTCAGAGAAAAGCTCTTCCCTTGGGTGGGAGTGTGGGGGAGGGAAGATCAGGAGAACTTGGTTCTCAGGCAGCTTCTAAAGCCTTCTATTTTCCTTTAATTCAAAGTGCTCAGCATGCCAAAGACACATACTTTAAGGTGTTGTTTTCTGAGCCCCAAGTAAATCTCCCTTATTTTCTTCCTATCCAAAAATGGATTGTTTATACAATTGCACTGACTTTTCCTCAGGTCACAACTGTGTGCATGAGATACTTGATACACTCTCAGTACAACTGCGTACCTGATATAGATTCATTGCATATGCCAGCAACATTTGACTTAAAAATGTTCTGGAGTTCCTGAAGTTGACCTTCATTTTTCTTTTCTTTTTCCTCTATTGAATCAAATCTCCTGCCAGGGCTGCAGACTTTGGTAAGTAGGGGGTGAGCGGAAAACTATCAGAAACCTTTATTAGGAATTAGATTTTCCCTGTCTGGCCCCCTCCCACCCAGAAAAAGCCTACTGTTCTTCCGGGCCATGGTTTGAGCCTACCATTCTAGAATGTTCCATAATGCAACTATTACTTTCCTGTAGAGATCATAAAATGTCGATTTTGGCTTTCCGGTCTTGCTTAAAGATCTTGATTTCAGTGAAATACCAATCCTGAAGCTACTTTGAAAAGTGTCACATACTGTCCCCAGCTTCGGTTTAGGAATAACTTGTGCAAAAGCCACAATTGCTCTTCTTCACAAAACCTCTACTGTGGTTTTCACACATCACTGCTAACTTGATCACAGTCTCTCCTCCTTCTTAAAAGAGTAAGAGAAAGTATTAGCACTAAGTCAGCTTTGTTCACATTTCCGGTTTCAGAGGAGCTAACTGAAAATGCAGTCATTTTCATTGTTCACTAACTCTGTGAAGGATGCTCCCAAATGCCATACTACCGAATGAAATTTTTTTTGGTGTCCTAAGTGGAAAAATGGTGATTCTGCTCTGAGACGGGAGCAGATTTGAGATTTTTTTGTTAAGATATTAAAAATAGGAGCACTGATAGGGGACAAAATGCATTAATTCTTGGGTTCAGTCACATGAATGAAATCCTAGACTGGCATTTTGTAGTGGTCCTGTGAAGCCTAGAAGGTTGGAAACAGAAGTATACAATGTTGGAAAAGAAGAAAAATACCCTCATGATTCCCCTTCTACATAGCTCATAGGTACTAGGAGACTTCCCTGACCAGAATATATATGGCCCTACCTGGATGCAGAAATGCATGACCTCCCCCAATCTCTTGTTATCAAAACTGTACACATTGCAAATTAGCCAGAAATGGACCCTAATTAAGACAGTGGTGCCTTTTAAAGGCAACTTTCTTACCTACAATTAGTTGGCCCTTCATCCTCCTTAAATTTCCTCTTTCTGTCCTGGGATGTGTGGAAAAGGCCAGGAGAGGAGAGGGCTGTGGAACCCTGAAGCTTCCCAAGTCTCCAGGGCTCTGCTTCCTGACCCCCAGTCTTCAGACATCTCCTGCCCTCCGTCACTTTGTGGAATTCCCCAGCTTCCCCCCACCACCGGTCCTAGTCAGCAATAAGAGTAACCACACCTAACTGTCCCAGGCAGGGGAGGGTAGCTTTAATGCTTCCTGGAAATTTACTCCCCAGGCAGCTTTTCCCAGGAGGATTTGCATTAGGAGGTGTGTCAGTCCCTCTGCACAAAAGCCTGTCCTCTGAGAGACCTGGACACAGCTTTGCGGGAAGTTGTCATTTGTATGGGGGAAATAGAGGGTAATCCTTAGAACAGGATGTGAGAACTGGGGGTTGGGCTAGGACTTCAACAAAGCAGAGGTGTAAGGACAGGACTCTTTTGTTTGCCTTGCTTAGCTTTTTTTTTTTTTTTTTTTTTTTTGTACTAGGGATTGAACCCAGGGGTGCTTACCCACTGAGCCACATCCCAGACCTTTTTATTATTTATTTGGAGACAGTGTCTTGCTAAGTTTCTTAGGGCCTTGCTAAGTTGCTGAGGCTGGATTTGAACTCAAGATCTTCCTGCCTCAGCCTCCTGAGCTGCTGGTATTGTAGGTGTGCAGCATGGCAGCTAGTCTTGCTTAACTTTTCTTTTCACCCATGTTTCAAAGTCAAAGGGTCACACTTTTTCAATAAGGTTTCCCTTCCTGCCTTCAGTTTTGGACATTTTCTGCACACCTCTTGTTCTTTTCCTAACTGTTCCATCCATCTCTCCCACCACCTTGCACCTCCATCTCTCTGTATCTCTGAATATTTTTTGATGTGTCCTGTTCCTTGTCCCAGAATCAAATTTTCTGTGAGTGACAGGCCCACACATCTACAGAGTCTGACCTGCCATTGCCCCTGGATCTCTTTGCTGGGTGGCATTGTTTTTGGACAAGGAGCCCTTTCCAGTCCCAACTTGAACCACACAGCTGGAAGCCTCCTTGTAGGCAATGTAAGAGACCAGCCCGAGGAATTTGCTATCTCTTACCAGCAAGTTAAGGACAAGGCCATGGAAGGACAGAGATTGAGAAGAAAGTTAATGGGACCTCCTTGGCAGCCCTGCTTGCCTTCTGCATAGCGCAACAGCTTGGCCTGAACAAAAATGTTCCAAGTGGCATAAAATAGTTTTCAGGAGGAGCTTACTTTCATTGCATTGTAATTATACATTCATTCAATGAAATTTTACCAATCAACTACTATGTTCCAGGCACCATTCTAAGTACTGAAGGCACCATTCTAAGTACTAAAGATATAGTAGTGAATGAAGCAGATGAAAAGTCCTAACCTTATCTATCTTATATTCTACAAACTGGTACCAAACCAAGCATTAAGACCTTGACTTATGCTATGAGACCTTGGAGGGGTTGTTTAACAACTGTCTGAATCTCAGTTTCCTTATGGTACTGGCAACAGTCCTGGGAATTCAGAGGTTGCATTGTGTTTCTTCGTTCTTATGTTCTTGCAGGAGAAAATTTCAGGACATGAAATGAAACTTAGTAAAAATATAACAAAGTTTATTAGGAAAGAAAGCACTCTCAAAGGGGTGGGAGAGAGAGTGGTTTGTCTCTAAGAGGAGAAAGCAACACTGTGCCCTCTTTGTTCTCCAGTTCTATGGGGGTCTTAGGAAACCTTCTAGAAAGTAAGCCCTTTTAATTTTTGATTGACAGTAGGATTATATCAGAATTTTTAGGGGGGGGCGGGTACAGGGGATTGAACCCAGAGGTGCTTAACCACTGAGCCACATCCCCAGCCCTTTTTATGTTTTATTTAGAGACAAGGTCTCACTAAGTTGCTTAAGGTCTCGCTAAGTTGCTGAGGCCGGCTTTGAATTCGCCATCTTCCTGCCTCAGCCTCCCAGGCTGCTGGGATTACAGGCATGTGCCACTGTGCCAAGCTATCACATCAGATTTTTAAGTCCCTACTGTGCATGGTCTTACCCATAGGTACTCAAGCAAAACCAATGGAGGGTATACTATTAAAAGGATATGCTAAATATCTTAAGGTAACTCTTGGTCACCTTGGCCCATGCTGACTGGTCCTAATTGGAACTGTTTGTTTTTTAAACAAATATTATGGGCTTCACTTTTTATCCTATTTTCCTGAGTCTAGGAATCTTTGGTCTGTGTAAAGGTCACAAAAGTCCCCCCTTGGGGGTAACTTGTGTTCTTATTGGCAGAGAGAAGTCTTAAACTTTCTGCCCCAAGAAAATAGTCCTAAGGATAACAGGTTTATCAAGAAATGTATCATCCTATTGACTGAAGTCAGAGCAGTGCCAGAATGGCCTTGGGTAAATTGTTTTTGGGGTAATTGGTTCTTCAGAGGCAACATGTAGAAGTCTAGCACATAGGCCCAGTTCATAGAATTATCCCTTTAGTTTCATGTTCCTACCAATCAAGTCTGCTACTGGCATTTATCTATCAAAGGAGTACCAGGTCAAATGGAGCACCTCCATAGGTGAGTTCTTTGAACAGTATCAAAGGCTATATAAATAAATATATATGGTATTATTATTACCCACTCTTATCCTTGCCATGGCTTTTAGGGAGTAATTCCTAGCCTTAGGATTATAAGAAATGAAGTTACCCTGGAACCATTTCACCTGGACGGGTTCCACACATGAATAAGAATTTGAGTGATTGAAGATACATGGATGGATAAGTCCATGATGGATATATATAGCTATAAATGTCTATTTTCACACAAGCAATGCATATTCACTGTGGAAAACTTCAAAATTATGGATGAGTTAAAGCAAAAGGGTTATTAGAGTCCTGGGCCAGAGGCCTGATTCTGGGGGTCCAATGAATCGGGTCTGGTGACTTGCCCTAAAACCAGGTGAAAAGCAGGAAAGGAGCTTTAATTAGTATAGCTGCACCAGGGAGACAGGAGGACTTGCTTCCTTAGCCCTATCTTCAAGGGGCTGATAATGATTTTGAGGTTTTATAGAAAAGGGAATGAGGGTAAAGTTTGGGAGTTTGCATAACTGGAGGTTTTGCATAGCTGCCAAAGCAGGTGATCTTGATCAGGTATGATCTGGTTTATCATTATCTCATGGTCAAGCAGGGTCTTGTTGAGGACAAGAAGGTTGCTGTTGTCTGAGGATTAGCCTTGACTCATCACAAGATGTTTATCCATCAGACTTTTTTCCTGGAATCCAATGTCACTCACAGAAAAGGGAATGCAAAATGGAGGCAGTGATGCCAAATCTTTAATCCTAATTTTAGCTACCCATCTAACATTTGCAGGCCAAGTGAAGAGTTTAAGTACTTGTTACAAAAGGACAAAAATATCCCAGAACTTTTCCCCAAGACAAGTTTTATAATGCCTCACCAACTTATTTCCTTACTCATATATAGACCAGGGCAGAGTACAATCAAAAGAGGAACACAGCCCCTTTGCTTGAGACTGTGTCCTCTGTTGAGGAGTATCTTCCTCATGTCATTATTGAAGTGCATTTCAGAAGATGAGACAGATTTCCTCTTTGGAAATTTTGTATTTCAGAAGATGAGACAGATTTCCTCTATGGAAATCTTGTATTAGTATCCAGGGGCTGACATAACTAGTTATTACAAACTTGGGGGAGTGGTAAAATGATAGAAATGTGTTATCTCACAGTTCTGGAAACCAGAAGTCTCAACTCAAGGTGTCAGTGGGGTCATCCTATCTCTGAAGGCTCTGGAGGAGGATCCTTCCTTACCTCTTACTGGCTTCTGGTGGTTGCCAGCCATCCTGATATCCATTGGCTTGTGGCAGCATCTCTCAAATCTCTGCTTCCATCTCTTCATGTGGATGTCTTCCATGTGTGTCTATGTACAAATTTTCCTCTTCTCACAAAGATACCAGTCATTGAATAAGCCCATCTTATTCTAGTATGACTTCCTCTTAATTTAGCTAATCATATTTGGAAAGACTCTTTCTAGATGAAATCACATTTACAAGTTCCATGTGGACTTGATTTGGGGAGGACACTATTCAATCCTATAAGAGTGTCAGCCCACTGTTTATTTGAATTTGCTTCAGATCTGGTCAGTTCCCATGTCAAGAGATCTCCAGGCATCAGTGACCTTGCAGCAATAGGGGCACGAGGACTTCCTGCAATTCCCAACCAGAAGGTGATTTGTTTTTCTTTTCCAGTCCTGGGAAACAAACCCAGGAGCATTCTACTTCTGAGCTACCTCCCCATTTTTATTTTTTGAGACAGGCTCTCACTAAGTTGCCCAGACTGACTTTGAACTTTCCATACTCCTGCCTCAGCCTCCAAAGTTGTTGAGATTACAGGTGTATATATGCCACAGCACCTTTCAGAAGATATCTTGAGGTAAAAATCAAGGGCCCTTGGGTTAGATGGGAATGTGCTCTAGTGGAAACTGTTCCAAACTGCCACTTAGATGGCACACTTCATTGTGGGACATGGTGGAGGAGAAAAGATCTCAATTCCATTTATTTGCAGGGGAACAGCTGTGTCACCACATCTCTGGAAGGCTGTGGTAATTTTTGTTCTACTGTCAACCTGTGGGTAAAAATTAAGATGAATGCAGAGAATGGAGGGGAACATACAGATAACTTCTAAGTTCCACTCATAGGCAGTTTGGGGACACACTTAACTTATTTTTACAAAAGTGGAACTGTGGGAACATCTTATTTTTTACCATATTTGTAATAATTATGTATCACAGGCGTTTTAAATCCAATAAATATACTTCTATTCCAAATATATTTAACTGGTAATCTTACACCTTTGAATATAGACCTTCTTCTTCCTACCAACCATAGTCCCTGTGGTACATCTTGTGATGAGAGACTACCTTCCACTCAAACCTTGTTTAATTGAATCTCTCCACCTCTTTTTGCACCACCGCCCCCCCACCCAAACAGAAAAAAATGCTTCCTGCCTCAGATGTTTCCTTAATCATATGCAGACATGGCTGAATGTTCTTTGCTAGGCTGCCGAGTCAGAAGCCTGGACTGACCAGCTTCGGTTTTGATGAAGTGGCTCAGAAAGGAAGTGTTGGGAGAGATGGGTGCACAGTGCAGTCGGTGGGTGGGAGCTAATGCTGCCTAGAAGCCCAAAGCCTTGTGAGAGGCAGCCAGCTTCCTGGAAAAGAGCATGGGGCTGGAAGTCAGGAAGCCAGGGCTAGTCTCAGCTCTGCCACTAATCTGCTGCATGACCTTGGTAAGTCATTCCTTTTCTCTGAGCATCAATTTCCCCCTTCAGGAAACAACAGGGCTGCCTCCAGGAGACCCTATGGGAGAATAACAGATCTCTTCAGTCAGGTTGCAAGAAGTCAACCTAAGGATACCTCAGAGGCAAATTAGGAGCAGAGTGGTCACTGCAGAAACAACTCATTTCAAAGGTTGTCATGAGGGGGGATTAGAAGGGATCAGAGAGGGATTGCTGAAGCCTAGGTTCAGAATGAAGAGGGAAACCTGCAGGAGAGGCACAATTGGAAGAGAGAAAGAGGGACTAAGAAAGAGAGAGAAATTATGGAGTATATGCTGAAGAAGGTAAGTCAAGAAAAAGAATTAGGGTAGTACTAAATTAGGGAGGCCCCAGGGAAATGCTGTGTGGAAGGGTTTCTGGGCATAGGAACTAGGGGCCAGACTACTAGCATTCTGGAACTCTGAAGACAATGCATAAGGCAGGCTGAGACTAAAGCAAAGGAGGTTGAAAAATGGGTTAGAACCACCTGGACTGTTCTTTAATTTTCAATCATGTCAGGATGATTTATTTTTTGGTATTGGGGGGTAAACCCAGGGGAGCTCTACCACTGATCTACATCCACAGCCCTTTTGAATAATTTTTAATTTTGAGACAGACCTCCCTAAATTATCAAGGCTTCAACTTATAGAGGACCACAACTTAACTGCCTCAGCCTCCCGGTAACTAGGATTACAGGTGTGTGCCAATGTCCCCATATTTTTATTGGTGCATTGTAACTATGCACAACACACAATGATAGGATTTGTTGTTGCATATTCAGATATGCCCATGATATAACAATATAATTTGATCAAAGTTGTTCCCCATTATTTCCCCTTTCTGTTCCCTTTTCCTTTTCCCTGGTCCCTTTTCTCTACACTAGAGATCTCCCTTTGAATTTCATGAGATCCTTTCCTACCTTTCTCTTCCTTTTTCCTCTCTAGTTTCCACATATGAGAGGAAACACATGACCCTTGACTTTGTGACTCTGGCTTATTTCACTTGACATAATGGTCTCTAGTTCCATTCATTTTCCAGCAAATGAAAAAATTTCACTATTCTTTATGGCTGAATAAAACTCTATTGTGTTTATATACCACATTTTTCTTTTATCCATTCATCCATTGATGGATACTTAGGCTGGTTCCATAAACTGACTACTGGGAATTGTGCTACTATGAACATGGGTATGCATGTATCACTAGAGCATAAAAACTTCATTTTTCTTCTTGTACCAGTGATTGAACCTAGGGGGGCATAACCAGTAAGCTTCATCCCCAGCCCTTTTTTAGTTTTTATTTTGAGACAGGCTCTCACTAAGTTTCCTACAGCCTCACTAAGTTGCTAAGGCTGGCTTTGAACTTGTGATCCTTCTGCCTCAGCCTCCCAAGCTGTGGGATTACAGGCACATGCCACCACACTCCATCAGATGTTACTTCTTCCAGGAAGTCTTCCCTGATCCTCTCACCTCTTCACACTTGTTTCTCCTTCTTGCTCCCTATCCCCCCTGTAGTTCTCTATTGTGGTGCTTACGAGGTACACTGTGGTCAATTCTCTGCTTTTTTTCCTCCTTTATCAGTCCTTTCTTTTTCACTTTGGATACCCAGATCTATCAGAGAGCTTAGTGCTTGCTAAGTGCTGGGCAAATATTTTTTGAAAGGAAATTGACTATTCGGTGTTAGCTGCAAGGTTTCTCAGGCAGTCTTGCAATAGTCTCCCATGAATGGGAGAAACTTTTGGAATTATATAGACAGATGACATGGGGGTAGTTTCTTTCTGCTAAATACACAGCTGATGTTCAAATCATACAAAGGGTGCAACAACATCTGAGGGCCCAATTCTTCTTGAACTCCCTTTCTTTTTTTTTTTTTTTACTATTATTTTTATTTTTACAGACTTCATTTTGATTCATTGTACTCAGGGGCACTCCATCACTGAGCCACATTCCCAGCCCTATTTTGTATTTTATTTAGAGACGGGGTCTCACTAAGTTGCTTAGCACCTCACTTTTTGTTGAGGCTGGTTTTGAACTCATAATCCTCCTGCCTGAGCCTCCCTAGCTGCTGGGTTAGGCGTGCACCACTGCACCTGGCTAGAACTCAGTTTGAAACAGGATTCTCCTGCTACGTTTAGTGGTGCGGTAGGTGGCAGGGTGTAAGGGGACAGAATTTTGCCTCTAAGATACCAACTCAGGAGTTTTTTCCTTAGAGACAGAGAAAGGGGAATCACATTCTCCCTTAGATACTAAGTCATTGACCACTTCAAGAATACCCCTGTTCCTCACCTTCCTTCCAGGAATTCCCAGAAGGGCAGAGAGAACACTGATGAACATGTACTGAGTCAGGAATGGAGCAGAGAACCTTATATAAATTTCTCATCTAATACTCAAGACAACTCTATGAAGCAGAAACTATTAACATTCCTGTCTCATAGACAAACGAACTCTGTGATCTTTGTATTATTTTTAAAATGAGAAAATTTTACCTTTTTAATAAGTTATTTTTGACAAAGATGTTAAATAATTTGCCTAAGATCCCACAGCAAGCAGAGTAGTCCAGAATGTCTACTAACAAATTCTGGCTATTTCCACTACCTCAATCTGCCTCTTGGAAGGATTGTTGCACTCAAAGAATATTACCAAGTCATGTTAATGGTACTATTATTTTCAAGGAATTTTTTATTTTTATTTAAATTTTTTTTTTTTTACTTTCAGATGGTCACAATACCTTTATTTTATTTTTTTGTTTATGTGGTGCTGAGGATTGAACCCAGTGACTCACACATGCTAGGCAAGCGCTCTACCACTGAGCCACAGCCCCAGCCCCTTTTTTTTTCTTTTTTAAATATTCTTTTAGTTGTCAATGGACCTTTATTTGTTTACATGTGGTGCTGAGGATGGAACCCAGTGCCTCACACATGCTAGGCAAGTGCTCTAACACTGAGCCACAGCCCCAGCCCCTTCAAGCAATTTTTTAAAAGAATGACTATGTTCCATAGTTATAAAAGATCTCACTACCAAGAGGACATATGGATAGCAAATGAGTACATGTAAAGATGTTGACATCATTATCCAACCAGTAAATGCAATCAAAACCACAGTGAGACACTACAGACCTATTAGAATGACTAAGGTAAATAATATCAATGATAATAAGTGCTAGTAGCAGAAGGAGCAACTGGAACTCTCAGTCAAAAGTAATCTTTGAGAATATGGTACATGTACACAGTGGAGTTTTATTCATCCATAAAAAGAAGAACAAAATTATGTCATTTGCAGGAAAATGGGTAGAACTTGAGATCATCAATGTTAAGCAAAATCAGCTAGACTCAGAGAGTCAGGGATCATAAGTTTTCTCTTACATGTGGAGTCTAGAGAGAAAAAAGGAAAAAAGGTTTGGGGGTTCAGAATAGGGGAATTTCATGAAAGTTAAAGGGATACCAGCAGAAGAGAGGAAAGGGGTTAGGGGGAGGGAGGAGTGGAGGGAAAGTGGAGGTTCTGGGGAATGGAATTGACCAAATTATTTGTATGTATGAATATGTAACAATGGATTCCACTATTATTCATAATTATAATACACCAATTAATTTTTAAATGAATCTTTTGTGATAGAAGGCAGAATAGTGATTATCTTTGTGAGAAGTGGAGGTGATTGGAAGGAGACAAGGTGATGGGCTTCTGTGATACTAGTAAAAGTCGACAATATGGGTGATGATTACAATGAATGTGTCTATGAAAATTTATGAGGTTTATGACTTGTGCATTTCTCTGTAAATAAAAGTTTACTTCAATTAAATGTTGTGAAAAATAATTTGTTATAGGCTGGGCATGATGGTACACACCTGTAATTCCAGTGGCTCTGGAGGATGAGGCAGGAGGATCACGAGTTCAAAGCCAGCCTCAGCAACTTAGCAAGGCACTAAGCAACTCAGTGAGACCCTGTCTCTAAATAAAATACAAAATAGGGCTGGTAATGTGACTCAGTGGTCAAGTGTCTCTGAGTTCAATCCCCAGTACCCCCAAAAAACCTTACTATAAAAGTAAAATATGCTTATTGTAAAAATAATGCAAAGAATATAGAAGGCATAGGGGTAAAAGTAAAACTTGCCCAGCATTCTCTGTTTCTACTTTGCAGTAGTAGCCATGCTATCTGCATTTTTTGTCTAGTTAAGCACATCAATAATTAGAGCCTCTTTTCTAACACAAATTTAGAGTGGAGTTAGAGTACTCACAAGTCAGAAACAAAGAGTGGGCCTTTACCATGAATGTTCACCTTGGAAGCTTGGAATGGAGGTAGGCAGCTGGTAGAAATGGAGAGTGAAGATTCCAATCACATTATTGAAACTATTTAACAGAAGTCAGACCAACAGTCCAAACATCCCTCTTCCCAATTGCACTCATCTATGTTGGAGATGATTATTGTCAATTCCTCCTACCTTGCTCCTTCTGAACCTTTGGATTACAGTCACCTAGAAGCCTTCTGCAGACCAAAAAAACAAGAGTGAAAAAATTCCAGGCTAGAAAAGCCGTGGACAGCAAGTGAGCATTGAATGTTGCAATTTGTCAGTGGAATGCTGTAAATCAGGATGCAAAGTCACTACAAGTGTCTCTTCTAGAAATCCTTCCCTAATTATCCCCTCAATTCACCCTCCTGCCTAGGTAGGCACTCCTCCTTAATGTTATCATAGCTTCTGTGTTCACCACTGCTGTGGCACTTTTCATATTATTTGTCTGTTTATGTATTGGTCAGCTTCTCTGACCTGGGAGCTCCTTCCAAGACAGAGACTATTTTTCTTGCTTTCTTTTTCTTTTTCTTTTTTTTTTTTTTTGTATTCCCAGGGTACTGCTCAGCCCTTGGTCCACAGTAGGCACTCAGTAAATGTTGATTTGAAGAAATAAACTCATTCAAAGAAATATTTCCTGAAACTGCTTCTTCGTACAGTAATCTAGCCAACCAATGAAGCATCATGGATGGAGCTACGAAACATCACATCATCTTTGGTTTTCTGGTGCAGACCCACATGAAGACTCTTATATGGTGCACTTGAAATTCTTTTTTTTTTTTTGCAGCTGAAACTCTTAAGACCAGATACAACTTTGTGTTGGAAGCTTTAAAATGTGATGTCTGGCTTTGAAGATGGTGTATAACACTGATCATTTGCTGTGCATTGGTCTAATGGAAAATAATCAGTCTTACATCATCTTCCTTTGAGTGTGATGTCTAGGGTAACATATTGATTGGTTAATGCTAAACCATATGTGACTTTTAGATTTCCAGACCACATGAAAATGTCTGGGAAGAAACATTAAGAAATGAACAAGTACAGGGTTATATATTGCAGTATTTAAAAATTGTTTTCTACCATATGATTAGAAACAACCTAAATGTTCACCAATAGGGGATTAAATAAATTATGGTCTATCATTCATACAGTGAAAGTCAGTAGTCCCCTGTTATCCACAGGGAGTAGTTTTCAGCACCCCCAGGAGATGTCTAATACTGTGGATAATATTTGTCTTAGTCTATGTTGTGTTGCTGTAACAGAATACCTGAGATTGTATAATTTACAAAGAAAAGGTTTCTTTCGTCTCGCAATTCTAGAAGGTGGCAAGTTCACAGCTTCTGTGTTCACCACTGCTGTGACACTTTTCACATTTTTTCATTTGTTTGTTTCAAGGACAGACTATTTCAAAAGGTAGATGGAACTTACCATCTGTATTCTAATTACCTGTTTTAACAATGCTTAATGTTGTCGCACACAGTCACATAAAACACTGCACACAGAGGAATGACTGCAGCCTCATGCTGCTTCAACTCCTGGCAGAGAGGGGAAGGGCAAGCAGGCACATTTGGAAGAGACAAAACATAATGAGTAACCTTGCTTTATGACAACCCACTCTTCCGATTAACACAGTCCTGTCTCAGCAACAACTCACCCACATGACAAAGGCCTTAATCCATTCACAAGGGCTCCTCTTCCATAACCACAACACCTCTCTCTAGGCCCCACCTCCCAACACTGTGCTTTGAAGAATCGAAGCTCCAACACATGAATTTGGGAGGATACACTCAAATCAGTACAGAAACCTATAATACTATACATACATACTACTAATAAATTTTAAGTGATAAATTAGGCACAGTAAGAGGCAAACAACTATAACTAATAATAAAATAGAATAATTATGATGTACTATAATAAAAGTTATTTAAAATTTATGAATTATTTATTTCAGGAATTTTCCATTTAATATTTTTAGATTATGGTTGGCTGTGGGTAAGTGAGACAATGGAAAGTAAAACAGTGGATACGGGAAGACTACTGTAATATGCAGTTGCAAAAAAGAAAAAAAATAAGAATTTTGTTGACATGGAATATTCTCCAAGATATGTTGTTAAATAAAAATCCAAAGATGCAGAATGGTGTATTATATTCTATGTGTAAATGAATGAAAAAGAATATGTATTTGTTTAAATGTGCTTGAAAGCATCCTTGAGAGATGCATGAGAAACCAACAATATTGGTTGACAAAGGAAGACTGGGAGGAAAAGGTGGGAAGAAGAACTATTTTGTATCCTTTTATATCCTAAAATAGAATACTATTTTATATCCTTTACAAATTTAACCATGTAAATGTATTTAAATGCTCAAAAATAAAAGTAAAATTAAAAAGAAGCCACAACAACCATGGGAAACAAGAAAAGGTAACATTGATTTGACATAAATTTTGAGGGATACCAGGAAGTAAGAAAGTAAATTAATCAGACCTGGGCACAGTGGTGCATGCCTATAATCCCAGTGTCTCAGGAGGCTGAGGCAGGAGGATCTGGAGTTCAAAGCCAACCTCAGCAACTTAGGCCCAAAGCAGCTAAGTGAGACCCTATCTCTTAAATAAAAATATAAAAAAGGGCTGGGGATGTGGCTCAGTGGTTAAGCACCCCTGGGTTCAATTCCCAGTATAAAAAGGAAAAAAGAAAAGAAAGTCAATGAATTGGGTCCAACAGAGGAATCAGAATAGAAGACATTGCAATTCAAGAAATCAGAGGTAAGTGTATGTTTTCCCCAAAAGCACCAACCTCAGGGTCAATAAATGGGAAAAGCAGATGTAGGCTGGGAGGCAATGATTATGTTCATCATTAAAGAGCTGTAATAGAAGCAGCTGGGACAGGTGGACCCTTCCTCCCCTCCTCTCCCTTTACCCTGTGGGCCTTTTCTAGCAACAGTCAGTCTTTGGCTGCAGCTGAAGTTTTCTGGGGAGTACTCCAGGGAGGGTGCTCATACACTGAGACCTCCACAACAGTGGGAAGAATAAAGTAAAAGAAAAGCCAGAGCAGTCAGGAGTGAAACCTTCTAAAGGGCTCTGCCCCCAGAGTAAAGCCCTCTTTACCTTATCAGTTGTGGGGGTCCTGGTCTTCCTGCCTCTCTACCCACAAAACCTAAAGGGAAGCCTGCTTGTTGACAGGCCCTGCCTACTTAAACAGAACCCACAATCATCCCTCCCATTCTGGAGAGAGGTTTGGAGGGGAAACAGATCAACAGAATTGCAGAGGAAACCCGTTCCATTTACCCATAATAACCAACATAGTTTTTCATTCATAAATATGACCAGACAACCAAGGATCAACAGACATTTCAGGAAAACCGTCAACATGAAAGCAAAAGACTGAAATAAACAAATGGAATTGACTCCTAAGAAAAAAAGAGAGATTTCAAAGAATGGAAAAAATTTAAAATACATTGTTTTGTATCACCAAAGAGGCTGTCCAGTGACATTCCTCCAGCTTAAAATGTTTTACAGCTTCTCCTTCTATCCCTGAAAAGAAAATCCAGTAATCTGGCAAATATTTACTAATCCCTAACAATGTGTAAGGAGCCAAGGACTCTGAAATTTTTTTTTTTAAAAAAAGAGTTTGTCTCTTTCCTCTGGAAGCTAATGCTAAAGATGTGAGACAAGTCAATCATGATGTGGTATGGTGAATACCTGATATATGAAGCACAGAAGAGGACACCTTGTCAGTGGAGAAGGGAACTTTCACTTCAACATTAATGGATAAGAGAGAAAGGAATCCTCCTGTGCAGAGGGAACAGCTCGAACAAGCAAAGCATAGTTAGGGAAATAAAACTTGCTCAATATGCTTGATGATCAAGGGTGAGCATGAATGAGTGATGGAAGATAAGGGCAGAAATGTGGGCAGGGGGCAGCTCATCTGACATGCTAAGAATTGAGACTTTACCCTCCAGGCAAGAATCTTCCAGATATATTCAGGGAAAATAGTCTTTGTGAAACCCTTTGTAGAACAACAACAAAAACTGATATATTTAACTCTTTCTCATATACTGGAAATCATTTTCCTTGCAGAAACTATGACTGTATTCTATGTTATCTATATAAAATCACAACCACAATTATATTTGCACCAAAAACAAGTTGTTAAACTATAATACATTTAAATTTTTTCCCTTGATACTTGATTGCTATAAATTAATTACTAGCTTCCAGAAAAGCAGCAGTAGAAAGAAACAACAGAGATTCAAGAAAATTCTAAAGCTTCCATTTTCAAAAATAAATGGAAGAAAGACAAGTAGAGTAGAGGAAGGGGGAACAGGAGGAGGGAGGATGCTAGGTGAAGGGGAAATACTGGCGACTGTATGCTCATGTTTCAATGAACCCCACTATTATGTGTAATTATAATGCACTAATAAAACATTTTAAAAAGAAAAAACTGAAAAATGAGACGATCCATGTCATTAACTTAATTCTTTCTGTGAAACAAGAAAGACGGTCAATATTTGATTTTTGTGACAGGCACTTTCATGAATTCCATAGATAAGCATTTTTCTGGAAGCTGTGTTTGAGAATGTTTTCTGATGTGTTAAGCAGCTGAAGATTTTTAAATGGGGCCAACATCATGGCCAGACCACTCTTTGCTGGGGAGAGACAGGTATGGGAGTTTTGACACAAAGGGCTTCTAATACAGAATCAAATATCAGAAAATGAAGCTTCAGCTTGGGAACTGAACAGGTAGCCAATCATTGCGTCAAGCTAGAAGGCTAGGCAGAAGAAGGATGGGAGACAGAAGAGGCTTCAGGGATTGAAATACAGCAGTGCATTCTGGAGCTATTATTCAATATACTTCCTTGGGTCTGGGACAGAGTCTTAGGAAGGCCAATTAGATTAGTTAATATGATCATATAAAAGATTTAGAATCAACATTCTGTTGGCAGCATGGAAGATAGTTGGGGTGGAGTAGGAAATAAATATATGAGGATGGTATAGTGTCATAAATTACAAAAGAGAGGATATATGGGCCTGGACTAGGATGTTTACAGGGATGGGGCATGGAAAGAAGTGGTGGTCATCAAGAAGCTTTTGGGAGGAAGAAGCCATTGAAATTGGGGAACGATCTGGGATAAAAAAGATGAGGGAATCATAAATCACACCCAGGTCCCTGGCCTGGGCAGTTAGGAGGGTGGTGGGACCTGATTCACCAAGATACAGAAAACTTGAAAGGAGAAGGAGCCTGAGTTGGAAATGCAATGGGAGATGAGTTAAGTTTGGGGCATCCCAAGTATGAGGTGGCTCTGGAGCATCTAAGTAGAGATATTTGGTGGCAGCTATACTTCTAAAACTGTAGTCTTTAAGATCCCTGAGTGGCCTAGGACTTGGGCAAGGGAAATATTATTAATTGGGACTTACAAATCCCCAATATTGGAGTAAGAAATAATATTTGAATGTACTTAAGGGGAGGACCTTAAATTAGAACTGTCTAAGCAAGACATATTATGGAAAGCCTAAAAATACTGGTAAAAACAAGACTAATTATTTCACACTGTATACATATATGATCATGTTGTACACTTTAAGTATGTACAATCTGTATTTTTCAATTATACTTCAATACAACTGGGAAAAAAACAAGAAAAATGTATTATGGTATATATTTCAAGGGTGGAGCGTATTCAGAAGGATGACAACAGAATAATAGGTCAACAGAATAATAAATGGTCACTAAAAATGAATTCTAAAAAGTGCTCAACCAAAACTATTCTTGAACTCATAACAGTAGGAGCAGTTTCAGTGGTATTTTTGGGTAGAAGTCATACTGCAGAAGGTTGGAGATCATGAAAAAGAGCAGAGGGGTTGGACAACAACTCTTTCTTGAAACTGGTCACACAAACAAATCCCGACATTGCATCTCTGTGGTCTCTTCAGTATCCTCTTCCTCTGGGCTTGGCTGAACTGTAATTGTATGAAATTGACCTTGGAGGAGGCCTTAAGCCCACTTTGGCTCTGATAATAATTTTCCTTCAGCAGAACTGAGGTCACTTGTCTAAGAACTGAAGCCTCTGACTTGACTGATCAAACTTCATCATGTGAATTGAAGCTACCTACTTGGCAGATGAAGGTGAAAAGCTAGCTACACAGATCAGGGCCCCGGGCAGGATGCTGGGGCGTGGGAGGGGAAGAAAGCAGGTGCTAATTCCACAGAGAGCACGTCTACCAGAAAGTTTTCTATTTGTCTCTCAAAACAATTGTATAGGAATCGCCAAAGCAATTTTATCACTTTCTAGACAAGGTTGGGATGTGGGCTAGGGATTCCCACAACTGCATTTAGTTTGAAGGCAATCTAAGATAATACAGAAGCCATTCAGAAATATGTAATCCTGCATACCTCAATGATTCAATTCATTGTCACAACTTTAGGTGCTTTTGATGTTTATTGTCCATTTTAAAACCAGTATGTAAAGAGTACATCTTTTTTTCTATCTTCACAATAGCCTATGGGATAAGCAAAACATACTCCATTTGGGTCTGAGGAATCTGAGGTCTGGAGAAGTAAAGTGATGATGTGCAAAATCCATAGCAATTTGTTGGGAAAGCAAGGAATAGAATCCAGGTGTCTCAACTGCAGCCTACTTTCATTATCCTGAACAATTACAACAGCATAAGCAATTTAGACATGCAACATAGCTAAGTCAAGCTAGTGTTTCTACTTTAATTTCCATCCCAGAGTTTTGGCCTGATTTCCTCAAAGATCCTGCTTAGCTCTGCCTTTGGGCAAAGATAAGATTTTTCTTGCATTATCTTTCCAGTTAAATTTTATTTAATAATTGTTAGCACTCTTTGTATTTATTTATTTATTATTTATTATTTATTTGCTTTTATGTAGTCTTGACTTGCAAAGCTTTTGGGATTTTATTGAGTTCAAAATAGTAATGAAAGAGTCTTGAGAAGAAATTAGCCAGTGGTACACCAGTCATAAAATCAATCCAGACTTTTGTTGACAATTTGTTTCTTTCTTTTTATACCATTTTCCCACTTTGTATTAGTAAGATTGAAATTGAAATGAGTCGATTGCTTGTGGATGAATTTGTCACTTTCCTTGAAACTGGTGAACCCAAAAAGTTAGACAGAGATAGGAAAATACTGCCATTGTCTGTTAAGAAGTCTATGACATCTCAAGGCAAGAATGAATGTATGGAAGAAGAAACTTGTTTCTTCTTTACTAACAAAAAGGAAAGCCTGGAAGTGAATGATATGGGTATAATTTAGAAAAAAAAAAAAACCTTTACGTAACTTTAACTAGGAGAGAAGACTACGAAGCACATTTTCCAGGAAGTGTGGGTTGCAACGATTGTGCGCTCTTAACTAATCCTGAGTAAGGTGGCCACTTTGACAGTCTTCTCATGCTGCCTCTGCCACCTTTTTGGTCAGAAGTTATCATTTCAGTTTTAACCCAGCATGATCGAAACATACAGCCAACCTACTCCCCGAACTGTGGCCACCGGACTGCCTGCGAGCATGAAAATTTTTATGTATTTACTTACTGTTTTTCTTATCGCCCAGATGATTGGATCAGCACTTTTTGCAGTGTATCTTCATAGAAGGTTGGACAAGGTAAGACGGACCACCACAAGCCTTTATTAACTAAATGGGAATCTTATTGATCTGTGGGTCAGTTGATTTTAACTCTGCACAAATGATGGACAATGGTAGAAACCCAAGCTGATTAATGGCCTTGTGGCATGTTCGTTGTCTGTTCAGTCAAATGTCATGTTCTTACCTCTGGTTAAGATGCTGGAATCTGGACTCAGATTGCTTGGGTTCAAATCTTAGCTCTGCCCCTGCCATCTCTGTGACCATGGGTAAGTTGCTCTTCTATGCCTCAGTTTCTACACCTGAGAAACAGGAATGGGAATGGTACCCATCTCATAGGTCAAATGAGTCCAACCTTGTAAAGAGTTTAGAACAGTGCCCGGTGCATAGTAAGTTCTATGTGAGCATGAGCTATAATTAATTGCTAAAGTTTTATTTTAAAAGTAAATTAGGTTTTCTGATGGAGACAACTTTGTCCTTTTAAACTTCCATCTAGGGGAGGAGAGAATCAATATGATCTGAAATGTCAAAGTGCTTCAGATTAGCCCAGACATGGAAAAGTCCTTAAATTTGCAGGTTTGTTTTTAAAGCAAAAATGGTGTTCTCTGTACAAGTTTTCAAACACCAATTGTAGTTGCATGCTGCTCAATTTCCCTCTGAGGTGTTTTCCCTTCTTAAATGGTTGTACTTATAGGAACAGAAGAGTAAAATTAGCAGGTCATTTTGCATTCTCAGGAAAAGATAGCAACAGGATTTATCCTGATTCCATGTATTTGTCTACTTATTGGCTGTATTGTCAAAACACCAATCATAGTGTGAATAGGAGAAAACTTATCAATTATCTTGCCGTTCTTAAAAGTCTGGAGGTGGGAACTGTGGCTAGACAGCACCAGGATGACTGCAGTTTCTCAGGGATCCTTGACTGCTCTCTCTTGGAATGCAGATCTAGAATTAAGGTCACAGACTTCTCTATCAGTACAAGGTGAGGTAGTTAAGGCTGAAGCAATTTACTACATAACACAAATTGTAGGTTTCACTGCTGAAAGAAAAAGGATGGGTTCTCAGTTTGGTTGCTTGCTTGTTTGTGTTCGGTCTGGTGGGTTCTGTCAATCAAATGCCTGGACATAGGCCCAGCTCTTAAAGGGGAAATACTGACCTGGATAAATTAATGTACCATAACATTCAGATGTGCTCTTAGTGACCCCCGCAACTGCCGGTTAACTTGGGTGTTTTTTGTTTGTTTTCATGCTGGGGGTTGAACCCAGGGGCACTTTACCACTGAGCTGCCTTCCCATTCCTTTTAATTTTTTTATTTTGAGACAGGGTCTCTCTAAGTTGCCCAGGCTGGCCTCAAACTTGCAATCCTCCTGCCTCAGCCTCCAGAGTGGCTGGGATCACAGGCGTGTGCCACACAGCCTGGCTTTGGACTTGTTCTGAACCTTAAAAATCTGCTCCTAAAACAAAATAATCATTTAGAGTTAGTTGATGACACAAGTGAATTCCATACATTTAATTACTAAGACATTGGAAGACAAAATATCTCATCAACTTTGGGGGTAAAAGATATTTCTTTAAAAATGCAAATATCTTCTACAAATATTGAAGCTATGAAGGAAGAAAACATAATTAGAATTCAAGTAAAATGAACTCACATTGCAAATTAAACTTCTTTTGAAAGCACTGCTTCGTGAATACCAAAATGAAGTGGGTAAATTAGCCCAGCAGAAAACTATTTTATATACTTTGGGAAATATGACAATTAAAGAACATTGCCACGATGGTACATTGAAAAATTATACACTTTGTGCTGAAAGTTCATTCGAATAGCTGTGATCCCACCTACAGTTTCAGATAATATGATATATTAATTGCTGGATTTTGCAGATTTTTAAATGGTGAATACCAAAAGGCAGTGATCTGGCATAATAATTTATAATCTTCCCCACTTATGCTTTCTCAGCGTCCTCCTGTTGGTACCATGCAACTGATGTGGAGCAGACATCATTAGCTGTATTCTTCTAATGAATGACATTTCTCATCTCCTTGTTATTTCAAAACAGATAGAAGATGAAAGGAATCTTCATGAGGATTTTGTATTCATGAAAACAATACAGAGATGCAACAAAGGAGATGGATCCTTATCCTTGCTGAACTGTGAGGAAATCCGAAGTCAATTCGAAGGCTTCGTCCAGGTAAAACACTCGGTTGTTGATAAAAGTCATTGAAGATTTGTTATACACACGTATGCATATATATGCACACACATATGTAAAAAAAATATACATACATGCATGGGAATGAATGTGTATGCACTAGAAAAAGTAAAAACGAAGTCAAAAATCCCACATTAAAAAAGAAGTTGGAAATGTGTACTTTCCTACTTGATAAAAACAAAAAGACTCTCTCTGGGGAAAATATACTCATGGGCACATTCATGCACACTTAGTAACTCATATGTTGCTGCCACTGAGAAAAATTATGAAGGACACCGGGTTCGCTTTCTGCATTACTATATCTCCCCATCCAAACCTTGATGTTTTCCCACTGGAGCACCACAGTCTGATCTCCGTTTTCCAGGAAAGCAATAACCATTGGCAGCTGCTATGTTGGCAGACCCCAAGCAAATGCGTTGCCTGTACCAGGAATGGTAGGGACTCCTAATCACATAGTCTCTGGTACTGATCCCATGAAGGACTTCCAGGTGCTATGGGTAAGGGTTGCCAGGAATGGGTAGTAGACATTCTCCATGCCAATCAAACCAGACTTCATATCATACCATTTGCTCATGAAGTCAGTCCAGTTGAGCCAATCATGGCCAGAGGCAGAGAAGGTTTGAAGCCTTTTAACCCATCAAGCTATTAGCCAGCTTAAAGTCACTAGTGATGTGGACTACAATGGGTACCTAAAATCAGAATTTTTAGAATTTTTATATTAATTTTGTCATCATAGACATGACACCAAGTGGCTTTTTCCTGAAGCAAGATCATCAGGAACTCTCTCTGCCCATTTCCCTCTCTGAACACTGAGTCAATTGCCCTTGTCCTTCAGCTCACTTAGGGGTCATGTCTAGGAGGCAGCACTCTACATTGAGGACAGACCTGTGTCGGGTTAGGTGGATACCTGAATAAACCAACAGGAATTAGTTCTCACATGCAGATGATGTGTAATTGAATAAGGGAGTAAGGGACTTCTGAATTTATTCTTGTCCTCCCGTATTGTCACCAATGTATAATTTAACCCAGTAGTGAAAACTCTAAGAGCTTATTCCTGAGTTACCTACGGGGATCAGAATGTGGCTCAAATCTGTAGCTGGCTTTCAGGTTCTTTTCACTAGGTTTTATGAGAATTAAAAAAAAATTAGTTGTAGATAGACACAATGTTTTATTTATTTATTTATTTATTTATTTATTTATTTATTTTTGTGCAGTGCTGAGGATCAAATTCAATGCCTCACATGTGCTAGGCAAGTGATCTAACGCTGAGCTATAACCCCAGCCCCTACACTAGGTTTTAAATGGAACTTCTAACTCCTTATTTATAAGACTGGCCAGCTTGGGAAATTATTTGCGTTTGTCCAGTTCTTGGAGATTTCTAGTGAGTAATGCAGGGTACTAGGAGGTGTTGCGAATTTAGATATAAATAAAGCCACGTTTAAAACAGTGGTTAATAATCCAAATAGCATAATCCAAGACTGTGTGGCTTTGGGCTAATGACTTCACCTCTCTAGGCCTCACTTTTCTATGTATGACATGAAAAGGCTCAGATTATCTGTAAGGGCACTACCAGCTTTGACAGTCTGTAATTATGTGGTTAGCCCTCAGTTCCTTCCAATGGCAGTGAGAGCAGCTTGTCGGTTTTTCCTTCTCTCTCCTATGGTGAGTTTTACAGTTGAACTGCCAATTCCTCATGTCCTTATTTCAGATCAGCAGTGTAAAGCTTCCAAACTCAACCACCAGATAGGTGTAAGGCAAGCAATTGGTTTGATCTCTGTGCTTATGCTTATGAAAAAACTAATAGCTCCAAGTTTCGTATTCTAAAAAGACAGACCTTTTCAGGCAAGTCAATCAGTGACCTCCTCCTTGCCTGTGGTCCAGGAGGCCCCTTGCTTCAAATGTAGCAGGTGTGGAATCCCGATCAAAGTCATCTGACAAAGTCCTCCAACTGCCCAATCCTCCTCCAATGGCTGACCTCTTTTTAAATACCAATTCCCCCAATTTCTCACTGCCAAAATATTTTGGACTTTTTTGAACCCAACAGTCCAACTCCAGAATAACCTCAGATAGGATTTGTGTTTTCTCAGCTAAGGTTGGCGGGCTTTTTTCCAGGCCATAATCTGGCTTGTCCAGAGCAACAAGCTTGAATTTGGGGGCTTCAAATCATTGGGCTTAACAGTCTTAGATATTATCTGACCCATTGGGCTATCATCCCAGCAACTTAGAGGGCCGATGTGGGAGGATCACAAGTTCCAGACCAGTCTCAACAACTTAGCAAGACCTTGTCCTGAAACTAAAAATTTGTATAAAGTTCTGGGAATGTAGCTCACTGGTAAAGCACTTGCCTACCATGTGTGAGGTCCTGGGTTCAATCCACACTACTGCAAAAAAAGGGGAAGAAAGGATGGAAGGAAGGAAGGAAGAAAGAGGGAAAAATCAGTGTTTTCTTCACTGCCCCTACCAAGTGATCACCCAGTCTTTATTTTTGCATACCTATTAATGAGGAAATCATTATCACCTGAGTAGCACCATTCGGTCACTTTGGGAGGAAATTGGGATTCAGGGTTCAGGGCTCATATTAAGGTACGTGAAGGCATCATTTTGAAAAGAACAATTTCACATTAAAACTCACTACCTATCTCAATCCAGGCTAGAATGTCCTATTCAATGATTATCTGCACACCAATACCTGAGATGCCTTTGATAGAGTCAAAGCATTTTGTTTTCAAATGAAAAGGCAACCTGTCTGTCACCAATGATTAATAAACATTTGCAAATGTTAAAAAGGCAAGCTGTCCATATCTGTCCCATAGAGTTCCCATTAAGACAGACATAACTGATCCCAGATTTTCTGAAAATCAACTTAAAAAGTCTTTCCATAAAATGGGGAGTGAAGTAAGAGAAAAAAAAGGCTCTGAGGAGTGTAGCTGGGGGAAAGTTCACGAAAAGGCAAGGCCGGGTGCATAAAAGACAAACTGCTGACTTCACATTTTCATCTTGGCCAGGTCCCGACACCAATGCAACCATTGAGCCTAAAAGTATCTCAACCTTGATCATCACACTCTAGTTTTTTAAAAGACACTAAATAGTCATTTGTTTACTTGTTATCTTGCAAACATTTTCCTGTTGCTGCATTTTTACCATGCCCCACTTCAGCTCAAATGGAAAGTTGAAGGTCTGTGGCCCATGTGAGCGTTTTGAGGTTCAGGTTCCCCATGGGGCCCTGTGACTTACGCCCTCACATCTGGCAACTGAGCTGAGCTCACAGCGAAACAGTCAACAGGAGCAACACAAATTCCTTCTAGGGGAGGGATGCAAAGGGAGGACCCTTTATGCAATTGATTTCAGGGATGGGAAGAAGCACAGGACTTTGACTACCAGAAGATGTGAAAACACCATTATTTTCCCTCTCGTGTTCCTAAGCCAGGCCTGTGATTGTGTTTCTACTCTTGGTTTAAGGCTTAAACACTCTGGGTGACCTCCAACTAGCCAGTTAAGTCCCCAGGCCTTTTGTTCAGTCTCCTCTTTAAAATGGCAGAAATAACTTTGATCATCTTTCAACCAATGTCAATGGCATTTGCTTTTAGCTACTTAAGTACCTCTAACATTCCTTCAGTTTATAAGTGAAAAGAAATCTGTGAAGTGTTGTATCTGCCTTTGAATGTAAGCAGCATTGGGAGGTGACCTGTTTTTCTAAGTGCTGATTATTCAAAGTAAATACACACCATATAGGATGACCACTGCCAGAATCTCTAGAGCCCGTTGACAGGAATAACGAAATTAAAAATGTCTGAAGGTCTTTCCATATTCTGGGATTTCTCTCTGAAGATGAAATTTTTATTATCTTTTCCTATGAGATTTCAGACCAATTTTATTCTAATAGATATACACCATGCTTTATGTTTAAAAAATAGTCCATATACCAGTTCCCAGGGTAGAATCAGCTCTCTATTCAGCATTATTAGTCAATACCTGTCAAAGCCGGGGAGGTCAAGGTCATACAGAGGGTCAGTATCACAGCCTCTGGTCTGGAGAGAGCACTGGAATGGAGATAATAAGGCCTGGATTTTGTTTCCAGATTCTCCCCTGGGGTTTCTGACCTGTCAACCCATCTGTCAGAGCCATGGGCTCCCAATTGGTACGATAGAATTAATGACAGCATCTTTGTGTATATGATAATCCTCACCAGAAACAGACTACAGAGTAATGACACATGCCAAATGAATGATACTTCCAAAATCCTGTATCAGAGCTCCTGTCAAAATGACCTTTTGCAATAATTCTTCTTTTAGGATATCATGTTAAACAAAGAGGAAAAGAAGAAAGAAAACGTTGAAATGCAAATAGGTAAGCTGCTATTTATCAATTTCGATGAATACTTGAAAAGTAAAAGGAAATTTGAGGCTGATCAAATTGAACAACCAAGTGATGAATCAGGAAACTTTTAGCCCTGGAAATAAAACAGGAACACAATTTTCAAATGGGTATTTTCTCTGGTCCCTCTGCCTTGCAAGGCTTGGTGTGTACATATTTACAGAGAAGGCTATGTTCCTGTAACGATGACTACTAAATATGAAAAAAAAATCCCATGATGTTCAATTCCTTAATCCAAACAACCACACAATGATAACGATTTTTTCATGGGGGACAGTAGCCAGTGGAGCTTCTAGGATTCAAAAATGATAATGCGACAACATTCTAATCTTTGCCCTATGCTTGAAGTCAGAGTATCCTGAACATCTAGGGTTAGGATGGGACCATGATGGTTCTCAAATCTAGCACAATCCCCCAAATATAAATCTCTTTTTGTTAAAGAAAAAAAAAAAGGTTATCAGGTTCCCATAAAAGCATGCCTATGTAAGAGATACCGTCTACCTCATAACATGGCCTGGTCTATCTTTGCACAGCTCTAATAATTGTAGTTTAGTACATAAGATAGTACTTATGTAGTACTATGAGTGTAGTACATAAGATTAATGTACTACTCACAGAAGTCTTTCATCCTGTTGAGCCAAATTTTGTTCCAGTAGTCTCCACTCACTGAACCTAGTTCTGCTCTTTGGGGCTATACTAACCATCTGTCCAGATATGGAACACAGCAAATATGGACACTCTAACTTTCATTGAGCTTTTTATTCTCTGGTTTAAAATGCTCAGTGTATTCTACTATTTCTCTTACAACCGTTTCCAGACTTTTTCCTGTCCTAGTTACCTCCTTTTCTGGAAACACCCACTTTTATCTGTTCCTTTTAGACTATAGCACCCCAAAGCAGCACAGTAATACCTGATATGACTTGAGTAACTGAAGCGGGAAAGAGAGGGTATTGTCAGAGAGACTAGTATATCACAAAGTTGGTGAACATAATGCTAGGGCTTGTGCAAATATAAAACACACAAAGAAATGCATATAAACAGAAATACAGATACCATTTTCTGAAGCAAAAGGAGTACTCAGAGCCCTAACCACTGGTCCAAATGCTGAAGGGTCATCTGATTCACATGAAAGTTTCATCCTCAGAATGATTGTAAGATAGGTTGAGTGGTACCATGTTGTCTGTTAATTACAGTGAAATTTGAGAAAATAGTTCAAGTGGATGTTGCCTTTGTGGAACATGAAGAAAGAAAATGGTTCCTGTGGATGTTGTCTTCAGGAAAATCATAAACTTAACCAAACTGACCATTGAGGTCATGCAGTTTGATGTCAACATTTACAGGGCATCTACAAAGTGCCCAGCACCACACATAACTGGAGAAAAAAAAGAAATTACCAGACAACCTCTGCACTTAGGAGATGAGCACATCTCACTAAAGAGCAAAGCCTTTCACATGAGAAACAGAGATAGATCCCATAGTTTGACCAGTTGCTTGACCAAATCAGCCTCAGTAAGCATCTTACTAGCTAAGTGTGCAGACACAACTTTGGGACTCACTAAAACCCCCTCCCCCAATGTGTGGGAGTTGTTCCTAAAAGCATGATTCAAATTAGGCTTAATGAAGACAAGTTTTTTTAGCCTCTGTATGTCTGTGTCAATCGGAATTGAGTAGCAAACAGCTATTAGGAGAATGGGACCAGTGAAAAATTTCTAGTTCAATTATTAAAATATTGGAAACCAAATTTTCCTTCAATGGAAAAAAATTCAGACCACTTCATCATTCTTTTTATATAACATATTTTAGCATAGTCTCTGTTACACACTTGTAGAAACTGGACCATATAGTCTTGTGAGCAGTTTTGTATTTCCCTGGCCTGACATTTTGCTTTTGGTTTCATTTCAGGTGATGAGAATCCACAAATTGCGGCACATGTCGTAAGTGAGGCCAGTAGTAAAACAGCACCTGGTAAGTCCCATAGCATCTGAGTAGCAGCCACCCAAGGGGAAAACTGGGATATAGAAGCAACGCAGCCTAATGAGGAGCCTCCCCTCTTCCTCTGGGGCCCAATTTACAAATCTAGGCATACACCTCTCAAATGCTGTCCTTTGTCTTCAAAGTGAGCTCAAACACACAGATGGGACTTAGAGGGACAAAGGGAGGTAGGAAGCAGTCTCCATGTTCTCATTATGTTCTTGCTCAATGGCTGATTCTCAATGATGAATTACTGGGTGGAGAGACCATTATTCTGACAGCATAGAAGAGATGGCAGGTAGTGACCTCCTGCCTGGGAGCATCCCTCCTCCTAACCCCTCTTCACTATGTGTAAATGGGCCTCAGGGGGTCTTTTCTGTCTTCTGTCAATCCCTGTATGATTAACCCCAGACTGACTGGGGCCAACCTCGGGGAAATTAAAGGTAAAATCATTCTGTAAAGATCAATAGGTGCCAAGACGTTAGATTTTCCAATGAAGTAACAACAGACGACATACCGTGATCTTTTCAACTCTGAATGATTTTATTTCCATATATGATCTGCCATCATTTTAGCCCTTAGAATTTTTTCCCAAATCTGTACCTCGCAGAAGCTGATGCTAGAGAATGTGTTGTATCTGATAAATGATGGAAACACATACGCTAGCATAAAATCCCCCATCTACATAAAGGCAAGAGCATCAGAGCAGTCTTTGGAAATTTCAGTAGATTGCTCTGGAATGGAGTTCTAAAGAGAAAGAGAGAGAGAGAGAGAGAGAGAGAGAGAGAGAGAGAGAGAGCGTGAGCTCACACGTATGAGCACACATGCGACAGACAGAAACAGATTGAAAGAAAGTGAGGAAGACACTATCTTATTGCTGAGGCAGCTTGGAATTCTCGGTGGATGTAACACAGACATGGGTATCAAGGATCATGGTATGGAAATAAGAGCACCTCATAGTGAGTTTTTGAACAGTGGGATTCAAGAACCATGACCATCACTCAATGAGTGAGTGGCTTTAAGCAAGTTCTTTTAACTATGCAGCAGTTTCCTGCCTTACCTATTTGACAGGGTGACTGAGTACCAAATCAGCTAATGTGGAAGAAAGTTATGCTGTCAAATTATGCTATACCACTGTAAGGTGCCACTACTTAACTTACTTCATTGTGATTTAGATGTCAAAAGAGTGACATAAAGTCTCTAATTAATATCAGTTTTTTCTACAGTATTTAATAATTCCATCAGATGCCCCTTTCTCAGAAAATACACTTAATGGAGAACATCACAACTACATTGTTATGCCCATGGAAGCCATTCACATAACACCTTCTCTTTTGGATTAAATGACAGCAACAGAGAAACCTCCTAAAATCATCTCGTACTGGTCTTTGTCCACCTGTGCCTAAATTTTTGCTCTTCGATGTATTTCATGGAGTTCAGACTCTCCCCAAAGGTTCATGACTGATATTAGTCCTACAATACCTTACAGTCTGTATCAAATAGTTCTTCAGGGGATCAAGTGGGAAGACAATAACATTCCTCCCCATCCCAGTCTCCCATTTCTCATTCCGACCCAGTCATGCTGCTGCAAACTTGACTTACATCCCACAGCAAGGACTAAAATAAACAATTAACAAAGTGAACATAATGGAATAAAAGATAGAAAACCTGTCTCTTTTTCTGCATGGTCCCCAAGTGAAAACATTATATGGGAAGCATCCTTTCTGGAGTGGTTTGAGGGGACCTCAAAATGTCAAGCATTTCAATATACCTCCCTACGACCTAAGGCTGAGTCTTAACAGATAGGTTCTAGTGCCCTGATAGACCTATCACCACTGAACAGGACTTTTTAAAAATGTTCAAGGAAGCAAATACATCAATACTTTCACTTCTCCTCAACCTCCACCCCCTGTCAGCCAATCTAGCTCTCTGTGGGAGCTGAGATTTGAAGTTGGGTGCATACACTACTTTGAACCCACTCAACATCTCAGCGGAGAAAATGGCACATGGTTGGTGGGTACTCTGGCTTAGCCACAAGAATACAGGCACTTTTAAGTTGGTAGCACCCACTACAATGGGAGATCAAATCACACATAACGAAATGAACGCACAGTTTATTTTCATACTTCCTCGCCTAATTTTAGTCTTTGCTGTGGGAGAGGCAGGTCGGTTTTGCTACATGATAAGCTAGGAAGAAATGGGGACTTTTCTCTGTGCTAAAGCTGAGCTAGGTAGAGTGACAGCTCTTTGACTTGGTGAAATTCAAGGCAAGCAAGGTATCCATCTTAATATTAGCAAGGATTTTGTCTGAATAGTTTGGTATGCATAATTTATGACGTGGAATTTTGAAATCACTTGTACTTCCTTAAATTCAAGGGCAAATTGGTTTTAAGAACTAAAGAGACAAGGAAACTCTGTTACTTTATTTAATCTCCATAAGTCTCTGAAATATGTTTTAAAATTAGCCCCATATTGCCAATGAGATACTGAGGATCAGGGACATTAAGTGACTTGCCCAAGCTTGAAGAAAGCTAGCACTGAAACCCAGCTCTGATTCTAAAGTCCATGCTAATTTGTTACCCACAACTCCTCCATGACTTTGAGTGCCGGAAGGAGCTTTGAGAATCCGTTCCTACACAAAGCTATTTCCTGTTAGAATGTGAACCATGCTCTTGCTTCCCCTTACTCAGAATTTTCCCCTCTTTTTTCAGTTCTACAGTGGGCCGAAAAAGGATATTACACCATGAGCAACAACTTGGTAACCCTTGAAAATGGGAAACAGCTGACTGTTAAAAGACAAGGACTCTATTATGTCTACACCCAAGTCACCTTCTGTTCCAATCGGGAAGCTTCAAGTCAAGCTCCATTTATAGTCAGCCTCTGTCTGAAGTCTTCAAGTGAATCCGCGAGAGTCCTACTGAGGGCAGCAAACAGCCACAGTTCCTCCAAACATTGCGGCCAACAGTCCACTCATTTGGGAGGAGTATTTGAATTGCAACCAGGTGCTTCAGTGTTTGTTAATGTGACTGATCCAAGCCAAGTGAGCCACGGAACCGGCTTCACGTCTTTTGGCTTACTCAAACTCTGAACAGTGCAACCTCCCAGGCTGCAGTCCAGCTGACAGTGGCAGTCTTCATGGCACAGCAAAGCAGTTGAGACCACCCCCTGTTGAACTGCCTATTTATAACCCTAGAATCCTTCTCATGGAGAAATATTTATTATGCACCCCAAGGCATGTAGGGCTGTAACAAGCGAATTACAGGGTGGGCAACACCCTAACAGACCCTGTTCCATAAGAGCTTATATTCTGAAGCAGCAACCCCACTGATGCAGACACCCAGAGACTCCTGTGAAAAGACAAGGTCAATATGCACAGATAGAAATCTGAGTAAACAGCAGATTATTAGCCAAGTTCAGTTTTGTTTATTTATGTGCATGTCTTTCAGTGGATAATGTATTTGATTTACCAGTGAAGATGCAGAAGGGAAAAGGGGAGCCTCAGCTCACATTCACGTGTGGTTGACTCTGAGTCCCTGAGGCCCTGATGGAGGAGGCCAGGCTCTAGAAAGTCTACCACTGTGGAGAACTGAAAAACCCTGCCCCACTACCACCCTAACACTCATTCATTCATTCTCTCTCAATCTCCATCCCTCCCTGTCCCTCTCAGTCTCTCTCTTTCTCTCACACCACACACACACACACACACACACACACACACACATACACACACACAAATTCAGGCTGTTGTTAATCAGCTGTCTTATTTCTACCCTGTCCCTATCTGCAGCACTGAGATGAAAGGGGGCAACAGAGAAATCAGCTCAAAGTCTGCCCTCTCCTCATCATGAAATGACTGTATTTAAAGGAAATCTATTTTATACCCTATGGTATCCTTTGTTTCCCGAGTGAACTTGTCATTATCTTGTTATTTATTTTTTGAATAATAAAGATCCCTTAACATTATTGTTGTTGTTTAGTACCTAAAACTCTCAGCCAGGTTGGGGGAAGAGGAAGAAAGTATTTGGAGGGGATTTTGCCAACCTTTCTACTGCTTAGTTCTCAAGCTTGGAACACAACAAATATCTTGGTGACAACATACTCTCCAAAGTCTGCCACTACCTCCAATCCTTTGATGGATGATATGGAGGCCTATTCAGTGAAAAGCAATCTCAGTCTTTATCTCCAGCTTGCATGAAAAAGGTTGAAGGAGATTGACATTTTAAAAAATTAATCACAGATAAGTGAAGCTGGAGGGAGGGCTTAAAATGAGAAGCAGTACCCTATCATTTTAACAGCTGTCTAGGTGGTTCCATCTTAGACAAGAGGAAATGGAAACAGGATACTCTGCGGGTTTATCGGCCCCACAGTCTTCCACTGACTCCAATAGAATCATTTCTAGTTGCCTCTAATCAAAGAATTGTTCATGCAAGAAACCCAGAGTGGCATCTGCATCTTTGCTGATAGAATGCTTTGCTTAAGACAAAAATCATCTGTCCATCTAAAAAACTAATACTGTAGAAATAAGAAAGAGGAAGAAGCAGGGGTGTAGCATCCACTCTTGGCTACCACCCCTGCTCTTCAGCCCTGTGGCTAGCACAACCCTGTCTAGACTGGGTGACTCTGAAGAACTTGCAGCATGAGAACCAAAGCAAGCCTGACATGCCAGACCAACATACATGGCTTGTGCACTTTCTCCTAGGAGAAAACTTCGATGTGATCAAGGGTGATGTTTGTTGATTCAGGGACTCACTACAGATGGGTCCATAGTGCTTTCTTATCTTCCAGGAGCAAAGATCTTTCTACCATGTTAACATTCATGTGGGAGGATTGAAGGAACTGGGGCAGCTGAGGAGACATTAGCTATGATAATCTTACAGGTATGGGCTTTCCTTAGAAAGGCCAGGATTTCAGGTCTAACTGAGGGAAGGACTTGGCCCAGTCGAATAAGTGGGACACAATACACAGGTCCCATCCTCCCTCCCTTATAGTAGATGAGTGCTCATTTTGTAGAATTGCCATACTTAACCAACTTGTCTGGTGATGCAACAAGGTGGGGTGGGCAAGAGGCAATGCCCCTTTGATAGGTGTGTTAGTCAGCTTTTCATTACTGTGATCAAAATACCTGGGAAGAACAACTTAGAGAAAGAAAGGTTTATTTTGCACTCGCAGTTTTAAAAATTTCACTCCATGGTTGGCTGACACCATTGCCCTGGGTCTGAGGTGAGGCAGAATATCATGACAGAAGGAGAAAGAGAACAGCAAGGAGCCAGGGACAAAATATAATCCTTAAGAACCACACTCCAAATATCATGCTAAGCAAAATAAACCAATCCTAAAGAACCAAAGGTTGAATGTTTTCTCTGATATGTGGATGCTAATTCACAATAAGTGGGGGATAGAGTTGATTTGGACTAGACAGAGGGGAGTGAAGGGAGGGGTGAGGGTATGCAGGCAGGAAGGACAATAGAATAAATCAGACATTATTACCCCTTGTGCATATATGACTATACAACCTGTGTAACTGTACATCATGTACAACCAGACAAATGAGAAGATCTACTCCATTTATGTATGATGTGTCAAAATGCATTCTACTGTCATGTATAACTAATTAGAGCAAACAGAAAATGACTATTTAAAAAAACCACACTCCAGGTGACCAATTTCCTCCAGCCACACCCCACTTGCCTATATTTACCACCTAGTAGTTCATTCAAATTTATAATCCATCGATTAATCCACTGATGAGGTTTCAACTCTTATAATCATTTAACCTCTGACCATGACTACATGGGATATCATATTTCGAACACATGAGCTTTTGGGGAACACTTCATTTCCAAACCATAGCAATAGGTTCATCAGAAAGGAATCCATATCCACCTGGGCAGATTTTGTTTTATACTTTATACTCATGACCTCTTTTGATTTAACATCACCCCTGCATTTCACCCTGCTTTCTTCCTCCCTGGGAATCATTATCTTCTAGATTATTTCTACTTGTAGTAACCAAGTTGCTAAAATTTCTATTATCAAAAGTAATGCTATTGATACAAAACACTACATTTCCTAGGCTCCCTTTGTCCCATGGCTTCTACTGCCCTCTAAATGCCATCCCCTGTTAGCACCAATCCAGACCTTTTCCCTAAGCTTCAGTCTCACATAGCCAACTGTATTTAGCCTCTCAGACTATTTCTTTAGGAGGTCACCATGGTCCCATCCATCACCCTCTTCTATTTCTGCCCTATGTACTTATCATGAGCCATCTCCCCTGGGTTTGTGGTTTTAATTACCACCTTCATTCTTCTAATGCAGTACTTTTAGTTTTTACCTGTCGCCTAGAATTTGTCTCCATCTCCAAATGGTAGGGAGAGGCCCTTAAATCCAATTCATCCAAATTGAACTCTTGATCTTGCCCTCCACTTGATAGGGTCCACTTTCAGAGCTGCTTGCTCCAATGAGTGGCATCTTCCTCTACTCTAAGCCAGAAACCTGGCTTGAGTCTCTCTCTCAATGTCCTCATTACCCATGTGCGATTCTACCTGCCTATACTCATCAACCCTATTTCTAGACAGTTCTTTTTTTTCCTCCAGTGCTGGGGATGGAATTCAGGGGCCTCACATATGCTAGGCACAGCAAACTACCAACTACACCCCTATCTCTTTAGATAGGTTTTTACCTCTTTCTCGTCTGCTACTAGTCCGGCCTAAACTATCGTTATTTCTCTTCTGGAACAGTATAGTACCCTTCTAGACTTCTTTCCCCTTCCCATTCATTCTCCATGCACAGCAAGAGTGCTGTTAAACACAGTTAGGATTTTACCACTCTCCTGATTCTTTTTGACTTCAGCATAATGACAAAAATAATTTAACCTATCACATCTTCTGCCATCACCTCTAAGTCTTTGAAATTGGAACCTCTAAGCAAGGCTACAAATGTTTTCCTTCCACTAGGACTCTGTCATGCTGTTTTCTCTTGTAAGACATTCCATTCCCCCACTGCATCCTGCACTTAGCAAGTGCTTCATGGCACTTAATGTGGTTGAAGTTCTCCCTACTATGCTGTGAGCTTCTTGAGGACCAAGACCTTGTCCTCTTCACCATGGTAACATCATTGTCTATCACAATACCCAGCATAGAACTGGCCCTTTGCTTGTTGTGTGAAGGAATGAATGAGTGAATAAATGCAGGTGCTTACAACCCCAGAGTTCAGGAAATAATTCTCTGTTAGTTGGAGCAAAATTTGCAAAACTGTCAGGGCCCTCATTATATCAAAAAAGTTTAAATAATAAAAATATATCCCTGGTGTAGAAGACAACTTAGAATTAAACTGTGGATAAAAATAGATAATTTATTACAATTTCATTGTAGTGTGAAAAATAGTATATGATGGTTGCTCCTAACTTCACTTGAACACTTTTATAGTTGTTGTAATAAATGACAAGGATTTGAGTACATTTCTTACCTCCCTGTAATAAGTTATCCAATCTAGTTCCAGTTTTATCAATATGTTACTTCTGTATTCCATCTAAGGGTGAGGTAAGAATGCTTGAAATTCCTAATGACTTTTATTTCTCAATAAACAGAAAATGAACAAAATAAAAATATTACTGAGCCAGTTATCAGTACAGAAGTACCCCACTTACAGAAAAACAACACATAAAGACTTGGGCTTCAGGAGGGAACACATTTGGTGCCATACCACTGAGCCTGATACCACTATGTTGGGACCTGTGCTGTCTTAGGTCTCTAAAGTACCCTGGGGTCTTTTGAGACACAGAAATATGGAACCACATGTCCATTTAACAAAACAGAAATATTCTTTGTAGTGCAGTGTTAAGTCTGGAGCCTGGCAGAGGTAGTCTTAACTGAGGCTCTGCTATTTATAAAGTAACCATACACAAGTCATTTTGCCTCCTCTCATCCCTAGTCTCCTCATCTGAAAGTCTTGGACATGTTGGCTTTTAGGTAATACAGACATACAACCCAAAATGGTTGCATCCATGGGTCCAGAGCTCAGGAGAAAGGGCAAAATGGAAAAATATGGACATGGAAGTCACTGCATTTTGATAAATGAAATAATAGGAGTACTCAGGAAGAAGTATAGAATGAAAAAGAATGCTGGGCATTAGCAATATTCAGGGGACAGGCAAAGGATATGGGTGCAGCAAAGGAGACAGAGGGGTGGCCAGAAAGGTTGAATGAAGGACAAGAAAATGAGGGGTGACAAAAACAAAGGAGAGATTATTGAGAAGGCAGCGTCAACTACTCCAGAGAGGTCAAGATGGCTATTTGAAAACAATCATCTGAATTTGTCAATTAAGAGCTCATTGTTATATTCCATTCTTTTATAATTATGTCAAAATGAATCCTATCATCAAAATGAATCCTACCATCATGTATAATTAAAAAGAAACAATAATACATAAATAAATAAAGCTCATTGTTGACCTCATTGTTGTCTTTAGAACTGCCTACAGGACACCATGCTTCAAGAAGAGAGCTCCTGCCCAATTTAAGCCCTCCAAATCTCATTGGCAGAACTTAAACTGTATCAGAAGCCTCATTTTATCCAGAAACTTAGCTTCAAGGGATTCTAAGGAATGTACTTTTTGGCCTTTATGTTTCCAGGGGGATACATAACAAAGGGGTAGTAATGGATGCTGAATAGCAACAGATCCTACTCAGCTCATCTACCTTGAGGTAGAACAAATGTTTCCTTCCTGACTGCTGACACGAATCTTTTGACTGGTTAAATTAGAGTCTCTCACTAATCAAAAAAGTCCTATAAAACATAAAGATAGATGAGGACAAGATAAGGATGAAGGGATAAACTTGAACAGGAAAATGAATGTATCTTTTTCTAATATTGGAAGGGAAATGATGAGAAGAGGTACAAATAGTTTATAGTTTGGACCCAAAACAATAGAGGTAGGGAAGTTAAAAAAAAGTTCTACTTCATGGGCAGATGATATTTGCTCCCTACTTTAGAGAGATAAAGTCCCAATGAGAATGGACTAGCAAATAATTCTGGCCCCAACCTATATACCATCTATATTCCTTCTCACCATTTCTGAAGGAAATTAAATTAGAATGTCAAAGAGCTATCTGCACTCCTATATTCATTGCAGCACTATTCACAGTAGCCAAGTTGTGAAATCAGACTAGGTTTCCATCAACAGAAGAATGGATGATGTGATATATATACACAATGGAATACTATTCAGACTTAAAAGAAAGGAAAGGCTGTCATTTGTGACAACATGGATGAACTTGGAAGACATTATGCTATGTGAAATAAGCCAGGGACAGCATGAACTCACTTTTGCATGCAATCAAAAAGACTCAAACTCCAAGAATCAATAAATGTGATGACATCAAGTTAAAAAGCTTCTGTACAGCAAAAGAAAAAAAAACTAACAGCATAAAGGGAAAGCCTACAGAATGGGAGAAAATCCTTCCCAGCTATCCTTCTGACCAAGGATTAGTTACCATAATAAATAAAGAACTCAAAAAAACCTCAACACCAAAAACAAATAACCCAAGTCAATAAATCAGCAAAAGAACTAAACAGAAATTTCTCAAAAAAAAAAAAGAGGTACACACTCCTTGGTATTTGTCCAAAAGAACTAGTCAGCATACTATAGTGATACATGCATACCCATGTTTATAGCAGTGCTATTCTCAACAGTGAAGTTGTGGAACCAGCCCAGGTACCCATCAACAGATGAATAAATAAAGTGTGGTATATATACACAATGGAGTTTTACTCAGCCATAAAGAACTGAATTTTGTCACATGCAAGTAAATGGATGAAACTATAGAACATCAAATTAAGTAAAATAAGCCAGATTCTGAAAATCAGGGGTCATATACTTTCTATCATATATGGAAGCGAGAAAGAAATAAGGGATAAAAGGGTGATTGTCATGAAAATAGAAGGGAGTTCAGTAGAGTAGAGGATAGGGATTGAGAGGGAGGGAAGAGGGAAAGGAAAGGGGAGGTACTGGACAATGAAATTTACCAAATTATGTCATGTGTTTATACAAATATATCACAATGAATCCCACTATTTTGTTTAATTATAATGCACCAATAAAAAAGAAGAGGTACAAATAGATAATAATTGTATGAAAAAATGTTCAGCTCATCAGGGAAATGCAAATTGAGATTACACTGAGATTCCATCTCATTCCACTAAGAATGACAGTCACCAAGTATACAAATACCAAAATTGGGCATGGTGGTGCACGCCTGTAATCCCAGTGGCTCGGAAGGCTGAGGCAGGAGAATCACAAGTTCAAAGCCAGCCTCAGTAACTTAGCAAGGCCCTAAGCAACTCAGCAAGACCCTGCCTCTAAATAAAATATAAAGAAGGGCTGAGGATGTGGTTCAGTGGTAAAGTGCCCCTGGGCTCAATCCCTGGTACCCTCCCCCCAAAAAAGAATACAAATAACAATAAATGCTGGCAAGAATGTGGGGGGAAGGTGCTACTATAAATTAGCATGGCCACTATGAAAATCAGTACAGAGGCTCATCAAAAAACTAAATGGAACTACTGTATGATAGAGTTCTACCCCTTCTCAGTGTTTATCCAAAAGAATTAAAGGAGTTTTATCCATACATATAAAAGAACAAAATTATGTCATTGGAAGAAAATAGATGGAACTGGAGAGCATTAAGTGAAATAAGCCAAACTCAGAAAAACAAGAGTCATATGTTTTCTCTCACATGTGGAAGCTAGAGGTTAAAAAAGACAAAAACATCTCCTGTGAAAGTAGAAGGAAACCATGAGGACAGAGGAAGAGGACCAGGGAGGACCAGAGGAGAAGGCAAGGAGAGGTATTACGGAGGGAAATTGGTCAAATTACATTATTTGCATGCTTGAATATGCTACAATGGAATCCACTGTTCTGTACAATAAACATGCACCAATAAAATTCAAAGTCAAACTCATAGAAGTAGAGGACAGAATGGTGGTTTCCAGAGGCTGGGGTGAGGGTGGGGAGATGGTGAAATGTTCATCAAAGTGGACAAAGTTTCAGTTAGGAGAAATAAGTATGTGACACCTACTGCAAAATATGGTGACTATAGCCAATGGTAATTTATTGTGTATTTCAAAACAGCTAAAAGAGAAAATTTATAAATGTTCTCACCACAAAGCTGTGATGACTATTTGAGGTAATGAACATGTTCATTAGCTGATGTGATCTACCACAATATGTACGTTTATTGAAACATGATACTATACTCCATAAATACATACAATTATTTTTCAATTAAAAATAAAATTAAACTTTAAAAAATTTAAAATGAAAAAAAAGAAATTTTCTGAACTTCCTCTAGCAAAAAGAGAAACAAATCACTTATTTTATAAAGCACTGTTTATTCTTATTTATTGAAAATGTCAATTTTAAAAGTTTTTAAAATAAAAACAAGTTAGAAAATTTGCGCTTGTGTAAGAAGGGACATGACAGAGAAGAAAATGAAAGGCCTCTAAAGGCAGCAGTTTAATTACAGAGGAACAGGAACCCATTTATAGAGTATTGTAAACAACACAGCTATGAAGACACTGCTCTCGGGTTAACATGGCTTCATTTCCTTTATATTATTGTTTAGTGTATAAGCGTGGACAGCTCTCTGCAAAAGTTTCATTACCCACAGTACCATGGGCCTCTCATCAGAAGGGCCAAGTCCCCAAAACATGCATATGTACATATCACTTTAAAATAAAGATCTTTCAATATCTTAAGCAATCAACTAAAATATTTTGTAATCACGAAAATGTTTCCTAGGGATATAGTTTGCACATTTATTGCAAGCCATTAACTAACCACAGACAGGGAAGATGTGAGGATCTGTGTTGTTATTGTTTTAAATTTTTAGGTGAAAGACGTCATACCTAAACTTCTATGCGTAAAAACAGAACAACCATTCTTAGAAATATTCACTCTTCAACTTCCAAAGATGTCTGTGTGTGAGTGGCTGATGTTGGACTGTGGATGCTGTAATTTCTTCTGTGCAGCAGGTAGACAACAGCCCTGTACCGTGAAGCTGTGGAACCCTGAGACTCTCAGTGCCAGAAAGAAAAAGGGCTCCTCAGCAAGCTGAGGGTTTCAAGCTTCAAGTTTGATTTTAAACATTTGGAAATTGCACATTTATTAGGAATCCATCAAATGTATTTGTGCAAGACAACTTTTATCAACCTATTGGCCTTTTGCCTCTCTTTCCAGTGATCTTCCCCTCCCCCCTCCCCCGGTCTAGGTGGGAAGGAGAAGTGGGTTGCATTTCTCTGTCCTATAGTCTTAGATAGACATTGAATTGCACTGAATTTGGATGTGCACTGTTATTCTGTGCCTCTTCTAAACCGGGTTTCTCACAATTCTAATTTCTGGGATACTTACAAAGTTGATGGTCTGATTCAATAAGTAACTTGAATAAATCAGTTCCAAATAATCAGTATCACTAGTAACCAGCAGAGCTACTAGAGAAGCCCTTTCATTCTAGATATACAAACGAGATCAACTTCACATTTCTGCAAATAATGCTTAGAGACCAATGATTATTACAACTTCTGATGGCGTAAATGGGAGAGCAATAAACTGAATGACAGATGTCTATTAGGGCACAGTATCTTCTCAATGTAGATTGTTTCAAAGAATGAGAGGTTGCAGTTTGAATATGCAATGCAGAGTAACCACTCACAGTCTAACTACATTTTTTTAAAAAGTAAGCAAAGCACATACATACTAGTTTACACAGCACTCAGTATTGGTTGGTTAAAAGCACTGGAGAAATATAGAACTTACACACTAGGCAGAAGGCTGGGGGCAGGGAGGAAACCCTATCATGCACTAGGAAGAGCTGGTCAACTCTGCAGCTGAAGAGGAGGACTACCCAATGTAATTTGCTGCTGGATTTGGTGTTGGCATGAATGTCCAGAACTTCTGACCCACTGAGTTAAAATGTACACCAGCACAAAAGAAATCAGGGTACTACAGTTTTCTTGGTCTTATAGACAATATAGGGCTATAGTTTTAAATGGTGTGATTGAAGGGTGGAATATGACAGTCTAGGAAAGGTCATGTGGATCAATGAGCATGTGATAGCCACTTACTCTACTCATAGCTCAGGAAGCTTTGCCTTCAGTAAATTAGGTACTGAGGGGCTGCTGAGTACAGGAAGTGTAGAGCGAAAGTTGGGTTCACAATTACTACTCCATGGCCAGCTGCTTTGTGAAAACAGTTAACACAACATGCACAACCAGAGGGCAATGGCTATTGCAGAGGCACTGCAAAATAAAGGCCATCTGAAGACCATTGAAGTCATTGGCCTACATTAGCTTTTCTCTTCTTATTGAATGGAGAAGACTCTGGGGCCATTTCTACCACCACCTCCTGCTTTTTCCCATTGGAAAAAAAAAACCAACAAACCAATAATCAAACAACAGCAAACATCCAAACACACACACTCACACACCTGTGTATGTGCACACATACGCACACACAGACACACATACACAGACTCAAACACAAAACAGAAGCCATAAAAGTGAGCAAAATGAGTCAAATAATTCAGCCAGACATTTGAAGATGCACCAAAGGCACAATGCCTAGCTGCACAGTGATGGTTATGGAAGAATTGGGGTCTTGCTACTGGGTTCAGCTCGAATGCACTCATCTGTTTGCTTCAACAGCCTCCGGACTAGCTTCTCTAGATCCCTTCTTGACTTCAGTTCTTCTTCCAGGCACTGCTTCATTCTTTTATTCTCCTACAATGGGAAAAGACCTATCAATTACTGAACAGACGGAGCCTTCCCTAGGCTCCTCCTGTTCATCTTCTTGGCACCCTTCACCCATGATCATACTTTCCTTTCTCAAACTCTACTCCCACAGCTTCAAAGACCAGGCAGCCTCTTGATTCTCCCACCTGCCTCTGACCAACCTTTTCCATTCCTGTTACCTGAAATATAAGCATTCTTCAAGGCCTAAACTACCCTGACTCTTTTCATTTAATACTCCTGTCACTTAGTGTCTTCTCTTTCAACCCAAGTGTTTATTAAGGCACCTCCAAAATAACTGATAGTGACCTCATCTCCTGAGCACCAGGTCCACCACCCCAAATGCCAACTTGGTATTTCTACCTTGGTAGGTTCCAAGCACCTCAAACTCACTAGGTCCTAAAGTGAAAATAGTATCTCCCTCATCACCCCAAACCTCCTCCTGTGGTTCCTAATCTCTGCGGAGGGCACCACCATATTAAACCTGGGAAGAAGCTTTACCTTTATTTTGTAATCCCAGCATTGTGTCATCATATCCCATAGGTTCAAACTCTACAACACACCGTCCTTTACATCTTCTCTCCTCCTCTACTGCCTCGGTGGCCTGCCTCAGTTCAGGACCTCATCATGTCTCATCCTGGCACCATCAGAACCTCCTAAGTGACCTTTCAGTCCCTTATCTCTTCCCCTCTCATCCGTTCTGGTCCTCATCAGTAGGAGATTAAGTCTTGCATACAGGCAGAGGATACATCATGGGACAGTGGTTCACATCTCAAGAAGGCAGGCTCCACAAGCCATGATTGATGGTTCTCTTTATACTTACATGCTATTGTGATTTGGAGAAGAGGTTTCCCTGAAAAGCTCATGGGTTAAGGCAAGAATGTTCAGAAGCAAAATAGATTATGAGAGCTGAAACCTAATTAGTGGATTAATCCATTTTATGGATTTATAATCTGAATGGACTAACTGGGTAGTAACTGTAGGCAGGTAGGATAAGGCTAAAGAAGATAGGTCACTGGGGTTTACATTTTGGCTCCTCAGTCTCTTTCTGCTTCTTAGCTGCTGTGAGCTGACCAGCTTTCCTCCACTAGGCCCTTCCACCATGATGTTTGGCTTCACTCAGGCCCACCCAAAGCAGTAGACTTGGCTGACCATAGACTGAGACCTCTGAAACCATGAGCCCCAAATAAACCTCTTCTAAGTTGTTCTTCTCAGGTATTTTGGTCACAACAATGAAAAGCTAATTAACACATACATACACACACACATATACACACACAAATATACACACATGATTGGTATGCCTTTTCTTAAGCTCTGTTTACAGATATCAAAACAAAAAAGTCGTAACTAAGTTTGGAATCCTATTTCAAACTGATAAATAACAATATAAGCTGGGCACAGTGGCGCATGCCTGTAATCCCAGCACTTGGGAGGTTGAGGCAGGAGGATCGTGAGTTCAAAGCCAGCCTCAGCAACTTAGTGAGGCCCTAAGCAACTCAGTGAGACCCTGTCTCTAAATAACATACAAAATAGGGCTGGGGATATGGCTCAGTGGTGGAGTGCCCCTGGGTTCAATCCCCAGTACCAAAAAGAAAAAAAAAACAATGTAAGTAAGACTTAGAAATCTTAACTCAAGGCCACATGGCAAAATCAATAAAACCCACCTTGATGACACAAGGAAAATAAAAATTCCCCTTTACCATTTTTCTCCTGGGCCTTTCCTGACAGCATCTCCCAGTAGGCAGCAAGGAAGATGGAGCAGTTCTGTTATCAGAGAAAATGACTTTTAATCTTATTACCTGCTTCAGTTCTTTGACTTCATCCTTCAAGGCATACACAGTATCAACGAGGCTCCTAGAACATAAAGAGAAAATTCAGAGATGAATGACTACCACAAACATACTATTAAGTATGACTTAACTCCATAAAAATATAGATCCTGGAAAGCAGTGTATCTCTAGCCAATCAGGAATGGTACTGCATTGACTGGTTCTTTCTTTCTTTTTATGGAAGAACAACTGCTGCCTCCCATGTTCATTCCAGAGCCTATACTGCACCTTCTCTGTAATTCCCTCCTCCTTGGCTACTCACTTTCAGCTCATGTAACCAGAAAACAAGAGACTAGGACCATAATAAAGGTTTTTCCCAGCTTGATATAATCAACAAATAAAAATTGCATATATTTAAGGTATACAACATTTTTTTAAAAAGTATCTTTTTAGTTGTAGATGGACCTTTATTTATTTTCATGTGGTGCTGAGGATTGAACCCAGTGCCTCACACATGCTAGGCAAGTGCTCTACCACTGAGCTATAGCCCCCAATATGATGTTTTGATATATGTCTACATCGTGAATTGATGACCACAATCAAGCTAAATAACACATCCATCACCTAACATAGTTATCATTTGTGTGTGTGTGTCTGGTGAGAACACTTACAATCTACTCTTAGAAAACTCTAAGTATACAGTCCAGTATTGTTAACTTAGACCCCATGCTGTACATGAGGTCTACTAAAACTTACTCATTCTGCCTAACTGAAACTTCATACCATTGACCAACATGTCCCCATTTCCTCCACCCCATCCCAGCTTCCAGCAACCGTTTCTCTGAAGTGAGTTCAACTTTTAAGTTCCCATCATAAAGTTTGGATTTATGTGGTTTTAGGGCAGGAATGAATATCACTTAATGTATAATGAGAGGTGTCAGAAGGCCCTGCCTATACTTCAGTAACTCTGCTAACCATTGCCTTTTTCACTTACCTGACCCTAACTGACTTCTTATGACACAAAATCGGGGCATTATTTCTGGACCATTCCATATATTACAAAAAGTGAGGAAGTGCCCTGGCTAAGTTGTAGAACAGTCTTTCCTCTCAGGCTCTATCCCTGAACGAGGATTTTAGAGATCTACATTCCAGTTCAGATCCTGCCACTTACTAGTCCTCTAACCTTGGTAACCAGTTTCCCTCTCATCTTCTCTTGGTTTTAGCTTCTTCACATTTAAAATGGTGATAAAACTACATTCCCTGAAACCTAGGAAAGTTGTGAAGATTAATATAGATATAATAAAAAGTATTATTATTATATTTATGTACTGAGTACTAGCCTTTATACTTAACTATATTCCATCATACAATTCTGAAAGCATTGCTGTCATCCATATTGTACATATGAGGGAACAGGCCCAGATAAAGGAAGTTGCCCCAGGTCATACAGCTAATGAACAGCCGAATCAGGAGTTGAACTAGGCCTGATCTCTTGAGCCCAAGTGCTTTATCATATCTGCCATATCACTTTATACACTACATGTAAGAATACACAATGATGCCAATCACTTTGAAATATGCTATCTTGTGCAAATTCAGGTCTGACTTCAGAAATGACTCAAGATTAAACAAATTAATTTTTAAACTACTTTGTGTTTATTTTATGAGACATAAGGTATCTAACCTCTAGATCACAGTCACTACTGTGAAAGGTAGATCAGAGACATAATTTCCCTGAACCTCAGTTTCCTCATCTGCAAAAGTGGTAAGAGTCATGCTTGTCTCTCTGGATTACTGTAGGACTTTGAGACCAAACATGTGAAAATCTAGCCCTAACTCAAAAAATGTGAGAGGCACCCCTCTAGGCAGGGAAATCAGAGCTATGGTATTCCTATACACCTTCTACCCATCCAGAGCACTGATCCTCTCAGGTGCTCTGAAGCAGCTTATTATCTGGGGGAGCTGGCTACAAATAGAACTTCTCTGGAGGGTTCTGTTCCCTCCACCATTCCTTACCCCTTTCTCCTTCCCTTTGTAAGGGAGGAAGCCCTCCCAAGGCCCCCAACTGCATGTTCAGCAAAGAGGACTAGATTTCCTTTCTAGCTCCTTGACAAAACAGGAAAGGTGTCACCTGCTCTACTCACTTTTCTTCAATTATGGTCTGGCCATTGCTTCTGGTTTCCTCAATGATGAGCTTCTCTTCCTCGGGGAGTAAGACTTGTGGAACAGAATCTTTACGAGCACCTACAAATGAGGATTGCAAGAGTGATGAGTGACTAGCAAAGATTATTTGTAGGCATTAGTTCCTTTCCACTATCATTACAGCAGGGTCTCTGTTCATAGCATCCTGCTACCTTGCACTCAGAAATGAATATTTGCTGACTATTTTTCCTGCATGAGGAATTCTAAATGCTAAAATACATTATTTAATTTGGAGGGGGCATTTTGCATCCAAAAAATAACATGAAATGGTCACTGTAATAGCTGTTGTCAGTCAAGACTCCCAAAGTTTAAAGTTTCCTGTTTTGCCTTCCCTACAGCAAAGAGCTAACTAGCAATTGCTCCATGCCTGCAATTCTTTAGGACATTCACACCACACCCTATGCTTTGCTATTCTATAATTTTAGAAAAGATCAGGTTGAAAGCAGCACTGCATGAGACAAAATGCTCTTGAAGGGTACCAGATGCAGCATTCCTATATTCATTTCTTCTCTTTATGGTCCTAAAGGGGAATGGAGGGTAACTTGAGACTTTCTTTTCCTTGGTACTGGGAATTGAACCCAGGGGCACTCCACCACTGAGTCACATGCCAAGCCCCTTCTTGTACTTTATTTAGAGACAGGGTCTAACTGAGTTGCTTAGGGCCTCTCCAAGTTACTGAGGCTAGCTTTTAACTTGTGATCCTCCTGCCTCAGCCTCCTGAGCCACTGGGATTATAGGCATGTGCCACCATGCCCAGTCACTGAAGACTGTTTTGATCCAGGGTAAAATGAGGTCATTATGCCAGCAGCAAAGCTTCAGGTATCCACACTACTCTCTGCTCAGACTGCCTTCAGGCTCTGGCACAGCAAAGGTGACAAAACAGACATGGGGACCCGACCAAACAGCTCTCCTGAATCTCCCACCTCCCCCCCCATTCTGGATCCTTTCTCTATGAGCTCAAGTGCTTAATCCTTGGTTTCTCTGAGTTACTGGCCTTGCCTCTTCCATGTCAAGTTCCTTCAGAGGTGTGTACACTCACTGCCTTCACTGGATCATGCCCTGCTTTCATGAGGTGAGATGTGTCTCCACATTCTCCAGGGAATCGCACTTTGTAGGTACATAATAAGTGCACAGAAGACTGGCTGACTGATAAATGAATGCAGCAAAAATGAGCAGTCAGTTCTAGGGAAACAGGACATCTGACTGGGTCTGGCATGTGCCAAATATGCAAAAGGGAGGCTAGGGAGTGTCAGGTCAAATTTGGGCGGCTGCAGGGGGAGGGAGCAAGGTCACCGAGCAACACACCTGCACCAGAAGTGACCAATGAGGCAAACCTGCTGACCCTGACGTCCACCTTGGGTCCACCTTTTCCTGGGCAGGACCCCTGGCCCCTTCCCCTGTATAAAAACCCTGAGCAGCCAAAAACACGTGCGATTTCTTCAGGCTCTCCCACCCCGACTTTCACCCAGGGGGCTGGAGATTTCGCCTGGGACACAGACTCTAATAAATCTCAATCCACTAACTTTTGTCTGACTCTGGTGTTCCTGAACCCGCCTGGCGAGCTTACATCTTTGGCCACCCCCCGCCTTGCGAGCTTTCTGGGAGAAGGAGCAAAAATGTGCCTATATTTAAGCTAGGACACCTGCTTTTGCCTTCACCTCTGAGTAGATAGGTGAACTCTATGGAAGTGAAAAGAAGTGGTGAGGGAGAGAGATGAGGTCATATTCTGTATGAATATGCTCCTTCTGGTGTCTCCTTGTCTTCCTCACATTCCTAACTTTCACAATAAAAACTGCTCTCACTTTCTTCTTCTGCACCCTCCAAACTTGCTATCAAAACTGGATATGCCTGAAGTCACAGCCAGGTTTTGTCTGTGAAGCAGAAAGTGTCCCTTCATGGTCAAATGTTGACTCTCACATGGCATGCTTTCCTCTTGACCAGTCTCAGAGGTGTGCTACATTGAAGGAATATGTCAAAGCAGTCTGCTTAAAAAGTCCCTTCCCACACCAAGGGATTGATCAGTGGTTGTAGAAATGAAGCATTATGGGGCATTTGTTTCTTATACAAATGTGAAAACCTCACAATCAGTATCCTGAATGTCTACGAGAATGGCAGACAAAAGACATTATCCATGTGACCTGGCTTTTATAAAGTACGAGTATGCATCAGAAAACATTATTCAGCTTTGTTTGTTACCTGTAAGTTGTATAGGGAAATAGCCTCACCTAAGGGCTCCCTGATCAGTTTCATACATTTTAAGCAGTCCCTAATGCACTGCTACATTTCCAGATTTTCAGAGCAACTTTGAAACCCGAGTCTGGTGAAGCATTGTTTGTTTAAATATGCAGTTGATCAAAGATAGTATTTTGACTTCCTTTCCAAATCTGCCTCTAACATGAGATTAGCATCAGTTCACAGACACAGGAACTCTCTGGGCTCTTTAATTCCTAACTGGTGCTGGTGCAGGCATCTGTGTACTTCAAAGGAGAATGAATGGCTTTTTAAAATTGTTTTCAGTTCGATCACCTCCAACTTTTTCCCTCTTGCATCTCTTTCTCTTTGGGTGAAAAGCAACAGTGGTAAACAAACCGCTCAGTAGCTAAAACCACCTTATCTGAAAGATGCAGTCCTGCACCGCTCCTCTGCACCCAGTCACCTGCTTTCCACACCCTGCAACCCAATATGCATTGCTTCTCTTTTTTGTCTAAGAGGCAGTGAGCAGTAAAGAAGAAACATCATTCATTAGGGAAAGTAGTTTGGGGGAATCTATGTGAGGCATTACCTTGTTGAAAATTGGCACTGGTGCAGTAGGCTTCAATCACCTTAAGAATCTGAGCATCCTCTTCCAGAGCAGCTGTACCTGTCAAATTGAATTCAAAAGGACTTCATAGATCAATGCCTCTGAACCCTCAAAATGATGCAGCACACTTCAGTGCCAAGGACCAGCCTCTCTGATCAGTAATGTTTCTAAAAGGCAGTAGAAACAACTATTTGACCCTCATGCTGGAGAAGAGTGATAGCAACCCCACAGAGTCTTAAGGTCAGCATCAGCTTAGCACTGATAGAGGCCTGCTCCTAAAGCCCAGAACTCTAAACTGGGGAGTCCTATCTGCCATCTCTTGGAGGCCAAAATCACAGCACAGGCTTGGTACTGACTTCAGCTCCCATCCAATGCACCACAGCCCTTCCTGTCCTTTAAATTTCAAAGGCTCAACTTCTCTAGAAAGCTTTCCACATTAAACCCCATCCATCTTTCCAATCAGCTGGCATATTCATTGACTCTCCCTCTTCTCACCCACCTCCCCAACTCCTTCTTTTTTTTTTGGAACCGAGGATTAAACTCAGGGGCCCTTGGCCACTGAGCCACATCCCCAGCCCTATTTTGTATTTTATTTAAAGACAGGGTCTCACTGAGTTGCTTAGGGCCTTGCCCTTGCTGAGGCTGGCTTTGAACCTACGATCCTCCTGCCTCACTCAGCCTCCTGAACCGCTGGGATTACAGGCATGCGCCACTGTGCCAGGCTCCCAACTCATTCTTGAAATGACTGGAGGGTACCCTGCTAATAAGTTGATGGCCATACCCAAGGTGTGTGGGGGATGAGGATTACAGAAGATGGAGTCCAGCAAGAATTTATCCAAACTATATTTTTTTCTAATATGCACAGTACTGCCACCTCTTTATGAGACTTGCTCTTTTATATGCATCCCAAAGTTCCCTGTCCACAGTCTTACAGCTAAATAGGTATGTGTGGATTGGCAAACTGGCTCTGCAGCCTGTCTCTAAATAAAGCCCTATTTCTAGATGTCAGCAGGCCAATACCTTGACGAAAAACATCACTGAGCTTTAGACTTCCTGAAAAGCTTCAGTCTTCAGGTCTATTTAGTCTACTCTGTACAGGAAAACATCTCAGTCATCAAAAACTAAGAGGAAGCCAGTCACGGTGGCGCACACCTGTAATCCCAGCACTTAGGAGGCTGAGGCAGGAGGATCACAAGTTCAAAGTCAGCCTCAGCAACTTAGCGAGGCCCTAAGCAACTCAATGAGGCCCTGTCTCTAAGTAAAATACAAAATAGGGCTGGGGATGTGGCTCAGTGGTGGAGTGTCCCTGGGTTCAATTCCTGGTACCCAAAATAAATTAATAAATAAATAAACTAAGAGGAAGAAACATGTATCCTTACAGATCCCTTTAGTGCTTGTAAACCAAGTGGGGTGAAATGTTTGGTATCATAAAAATGACAAAGATGATGTCTGCCTAAGATGACAGGAAGTGCTTATTTAAAAGTCTCAGAGATGACCAAACCTTTCCATGCACTTATATAACTGATTGGGCCAAGAACAAATTTCTCTAATCATGTACTTTTTAAAAATTCTCATGTTGGCTCATCCATAAATAACTTTTATAAAGTATAAAACACATACTTTTTCTAATCACATATTCCTCCTCTGATGGTTTTCTCTCAGTCTTTCTTTTATGAAGAAACTTCTTCATTGTTTTGGGGCTTTTACTGGACTCCTGTAAGGATAAAGGTTTCTTAATGAATTAAAATCCTTTCCCAAATGCAAATTAAAATAGAGCCAATTTAATGAAATAGAATGTCTCTCTCTTATTTTGATATTAGAAGTGCATCAAAATTTAATACTACACATAATAAAAATGACTCCAATAAACTCTACAAGGTTAGCTAAAATACAGCCAATGATATTATCCTCTCAATTGCCATAACAATGAGAATAAGAATGGAGTCTGTCTACTAAAGATGAGGCAGACATTCTCCAGAAGGCCAAATGCCCTTAGGGTATGATCTGCAGAGAAAGCAATGGAAATCAACTCTAGAAAAAATAAAAATATTCCTAAATTGGTTTATGTTCCCCACTGATACATTTTAAGGGAATTAAATAACAATTGCAGCTAATAATAGAGCATTTGTCACTTTTCAAAGAGCTAAAAAATACTTTTAAGAGTATTTTTAGTACAAAGAATATAATGTTCATTTGTCAGATGGGAAAATTAAGGCAGAGAGATTTAGTAATTTTTCCAAACTCAGGGAGAAGAGCCAAACGAAGGATTTTCTAATAAGTGATTCTGGGTTAAGAGTAACATACCCACAGACAAGCTTAATTACATATGTATAAAACCATATTTTTAATTAGTAGACAGTGGAGAAGAGAATTACTAAATTTGCTTTTGCTTTATGAGTAGTCAGCAAATTGAAAAATAGTGCTCATTGTCAATATCCAAGCAAACGAATTAAATGTTACACTTAAGGAAAAACTGTCATGATTACCTTATCCAAATTTTCCATGCAATGTACATATATGATGCATAGATAATCATTGGTATTTTAAAATAAAGTAAACAAAGAATTTAATTTCTTTTGCTTAAACACAGTGATCCACTTAGGCTTGAAAAGAGACAGACATGAAACATGCACATGTGACTAGAATAAGAGGAAAAAAACAGCATTTCAAAAAACAGGAAATGGACCTTTTTAAAGCATTACATAGAAGATGACATTTTTACATGTATCTCTCACAAGCCTGCTTTTTGAAGAAAGTACTTACATGTCAGAATTGCATCTTCGTATTTTAGCCACCAATTACAACAAGGGACAAAACAAGCATAAAGGAAAGCTTCATTCATCAAAGGTTACAGCACAACATATGTCACTGTAAGCCAAAGATATTGTTCTACCCTTACCTTTAAGATATAAGACATCCTCTAAAATGAATATGTAAAGAAAGAGAAGATGAGCGTGAGAGGTCGATGGTTATAATGACCAAATCCATTTATCAATAATTCTAAAACAACATTTGAAATGTTAGTGTTATCATAAATTACACAGAAAGAATATCATCACATTTCCCACATTAGTTTCAGGTGCAATATCATCATGCAGAAGTCCAAAGAATAACAAAAACTGCAAATAACTGAAGTACACACTACATAGTAAGAATATATTAATAACTATCTTTCCCCAGCAGAAACAAAGTGATCATGCCTTAGTTTTAATAGATTAGTTATGTGAAGGATTAAGTCAACTTTACAAAGCTCACCTTCACTGACATTTAATAACTACAATTATCAATTATCCAGCATTGAAAAGGGGACCTAGATAACTAGGAAGTGGCACTCCTGCTTTAGGTAATCAAAGAAGAAAATTGGAAGATTGCAGGAATTGCAGGCTAATTTCCAAAGCAAATCTGTGGGACAGTTTTCTGGTCAAACTCTGAATAACGGTGAACAATTAAGATTCTACTCAAGCAACGTCTCTCCTATTGTGATAGGTCAAGTGTCCAAAAAATGTCCTCCAATGCCCAGATATTGTTCTATTTTAACTGCACTAAGAGTTGGAGACAACAATTAATTGAAGCAGAAGCATGGTGGTTTAAACCAAAGCACACTCAAAATTGACCTAAGTCTGCATCTTTCATTGAAACACACATTCGATATGCTGCCTTTGCTCAATAATTCTAAAACTCATATCATAACTGTCACAAACTTATTCTTCCCTCAGCAAGATCTATTTAAAGAACAGATATTAATAAACAAGCATGTTTTCTGAAATCTGAAACTATTAGAAACTGGTTATAGGGGAAAAATCCCACCATATGGAAAAGGTAACACTCTACACAGTTATGGAAGCTAGTGACTGACCTAACTGCAACTCTGAAAGAAAAACTACCACCACCTTGAAATCCCACCTACTCAAATATCCAATGTCCCTTAAGGTTGTTGACAACAAACCTCTTTTTAAAAAGACATTTCTTCCATTGAATTCTTTTCACATTTCCATTGCAGTAAATACCATTTTCATAGTTTGGACTCATGGCTTGCTCCTGTAACACTTTACTGATTTTACTTAATAGGTCAAAATGCTCCAAAATTCAGAATTGGGTCTGTTTGGTTGGAAATACAACTCCAAATGGAGTGCCTCTCGTTTGACATATGTGTGCATGGTTAACTAACGTAAAGAATTCTCACAATCACATAAAGGTAAACCAGAGGCACTTCAGGAGGAGGCTGGAAAAATTCAGGCAGTGCACATTAACCATGTAGGTATTTGATTAATTTTTGTAGATGGACAAAGGGTAAATGGAAAATTAAGAAACAAAAAAATCACTGAGCCTGGTGATTCAAGATTAACTGACATACATCACCTATCATAAATTCTAGCACATTCTCACAGAACTATTTGGAATAAGCTACAAGATTAGCTTGTCAGAAGCATTTGATACCATATGTAGCAAAATTACCTCTTTATAACCTAGTGCTGCTGATGGTCTAAGTGGAGGTGCAGGTCGTAGACAACTTAAACTCCACGGTTTTATAATTTGAGGAGGCTCCAAGGGTCCTCGGGGCTGTCCAGTAGAGCTAAAAGACTGGGAAAATGTCTGATGAGATGTTGACAATCTGCCATCTGAACCCGACCTTGTGCCACACAGTAAGAGAACAACAATCACTTCATTGGATCAGCAAAGCCAGCCAGAGAAAGGGAAAGATGGGAAAACAAAAGTCTCCAGTTTGAGAACTGGCACTCTCCACTCAAGATTATAGGGTCTCTAAGGAACAGCACAAATTGACTCGACATCCCATGATCCTGTCCTCTCTCTCTCTCTTCTGCAATTTCATTGAAGTCAAAAATGCTTTCTCCTCTAGAAGGGAGGAAAGTGGAGTACCAGGCAACATTTGAGTTCAGTGATGTGTTTAGAACTCTAATAGGTGTTTAAACAGGTTATTCCATCAGAACAACATACAACATAGACTCAGCAATTGAAATAACTAGCTAGTAGTTGGCAAAGACAAAATTTGAACACAGATCTGATGCCAAAGCCCATATTCTATCACCACAATTCACAGTGCTCAAAATAGGAATTTTGGCATGGTGAGGATTTGAGTGTTAGCAGGCAACACAGCATATCTTCCATTTCACTCAACAAGTACAGTAAAATCTCATCAATTCAAATTCCATGAATTCTAAATGTAGAAACTCAGAGGAAGACAGCACCGAACGTTCATCTTTGAAGAAGGTTATTGAGCAAATGTGATAGCATGAGTGAGGTTACATGGAAATGTTTAAGTACTTAGGGAAGGAAGCTATTTGTTTAGACTCAGCATATTATTAATATGAAAATAACAGTTGCTAAACAAAGTAAATTTTGTTAAATTAAAACATCTTCGCAGGACTTCTGGTTGGAAACACTCGATTAGCAGTTATTTGGACTATCTGAATACTGTCAAACAAAATTGCACAGTTGTAAGTGAAACTTTTTATTAATTTGGATGTGCCTCACAATGAGAAATCAGAATTAGTGAGGTTTAACTGTACTTCAAAATCTATGAATAAAGACTAATCAAAGATGAAGGGAGTGCTCTCACTGCTTTGTATAAGACTTTAGCAGGCAAGATCTGAAGTAAGCATCCCTGGGCAGAAAAAAATGGGCTACTTACAGAATGAGCACTGCAGGATGACGATGACGTTTTGGATAACGAACCTCCAGAGGCAGGTCCTTTGGTCAGTCTGTTCAGCTGCTCCAGCCATTCCTGGAAGTCCTGGTTGTTGTTGCAATGGACCACAACTCTCTCTACTATGTTACCTGCATCACCCGATTGTGAACCATTGTGAACATTTGAAAACAAAAGTAAAGGAAAATCCTGAGTTTGTCTCATTCATAAATATACTTCATGCAAGTAAGACTTGGGTGTCTATTTTCAGGGGTCTTCATATTCATGTATAACCCTTTCAAACTTCTATAGTAGGAACAGATAAGCTATGATAATAAAGTAAATATTCATGTCTGATTTATAAAACTGTACTTGATTTCTACCACTTACAGAATTTTAGAAGTAGTGTAAAACCTCACTATGAAAAACCAGCAATCCAAAAATTTAAGAACATGGCGTATCTAGTTCATAGTCTAAAGTGAGACTATTGTACTGTATCCCCCAAAATTAAAGTCAGAACAAGATTTTAGCAAATACGAAGTTGTAGGCTTTTTATTGGGAAAGAAGAGTACCTGTAAGGCCAGGGGCCATTATCCCAATCTTAGCTGCTACACCACATCAGTGCAAAAAGTGCAGCCATTACATGTAAATCATAACAGGCCTGGCAAAAGGAATAATAGCCCAAAATGTCAGAGAGCATTATCAAGACCTGGCATTTGGCTCAATTTGTAAAGAAAGTTTCGTGGTCTTTTAGCACTTCTTGGAAATACAACCAAGTCTTGCTAATTCATAGGAGGATGTTAAGATTGCTGATAAAAGTCTACATCTTTGGATCCTCTGCCACTAGGGAATTGATGACAGAGAGGAAGAGAAAATTACATTTACATCAGTCCATTTTGTTATTCTTTAGCTCTCACAAGTAGCTCTTATGCAATGGAAGATTGAAACTAATGGAAAAGCCAAGGCTTTTAAATGACCAGGAAACTTCTCTGTTCTATCATTGTACCCCAGTTATCCAAGGAAATGGAATATATTGTGCCATATCCACATAAAACTTGCTCATGGATTTTATAACAGAAAATAATTGCATTTATTTATTTAAACTCCACTTCATCCCCAAAGAGATATGAAGTAGCTACATGAAAAAAAAGAAAATTACCTACCTGTGATTTCAAATGTGCAGTCATTCCCTTCAATTTCATCTAATCTAGTCACCACCATTCCTGCTATTGGTATTTTTCCCTATCAGAAAAAAGTACATTCCCATTAAATCTGTGATTTTATATCTCTCTCTTAGATTTTCTGACCCTCCCAGGAATCACTGCTGAATTATAGGCAGATATATTTCTCTAGTCTGTCAATAGATAATATTTCCCTGTTTAAAATTTTAATCAGACAAGGAAACCAAGGGGAAATGAGGGCTGTGATTGCCTAACACATCCTAAACAATAAGATCAGGATTTACAAAACAATTTACTTTTCAAACACATTTTCACATGAATTAGTAAACAAAGTCAAGGTTCAATTTTTTAAAAATTTGTCAAGGCCATGCCAGGATATAACAGGCATTAATAACTTATAACACTATCTTTATAGCACACTGAGAGAAGTGTAATTTCCTAAGGAGTTAAATGACTTGCGTCTTAGAGACACAAATTGTGAGATGTGACAGTAATAAGACAATCACAGGAGCAGGTGCCAGCTTTGTGTTTTCTCATCAATAATGATATGAACCTATAAAATATTGCTGCTAATTTATCTAATTGTAGACTTAGATTTCTATCTATACATTCAAAACCCAGTTCAGAAGCAAAGCAATAGATATTCAAGACAAACTCATTACTAACACAAAGGTCTCTGATCTAATGAACATCTGTTCTGATAAGCTGTTTAATTACAATGAAGAATCAGAATATTCTGCCTTTGCTGGCTTGAGCTTTTAATGCCATAGTGAAGACATTATGTCTGAATGGAAACCGGTTTTCATATGGGCACTGCCATTTGTTTTATATGAAATCTACTAACCTGATAGATAAAGCCACTCATCCGAGGACTTGCAGATAACATTAGCAAGACATTTGAAAATAACATAAGGTATCGCTCCTCTTTTTCCTGAGGTGGAATGAAAAATATTAAATGGAGAATAGAAATTGGACATATTTGTTAAGAATTTCTGGAATCACTGTTTTGTTACATAGATCTGGTGTAATCAACTGAAACATTAACAGCGATTTAAAAAAAAAATACCAATGTCAAAAGCCCAAAACTCATTTAATTTTACTTTCACATGGATATAAACCCACAATTTCTCTCTCCTTTCTCCTTTTTTTTTTTTTTTTTTTTTTCTGATCCTGGTCCTGGAGACTGAACCCAGGGGTGTTCTATCACTGAGCTACATCTCCAGCCCTATTTTGTATTTTATTTAGAGACAGGGTCTCACTGAGTTGCCTAGTGCCTCACTGTTGCTGAGGCTGGCTTTGAACTTGCGATCTTCCTGCCTCAGCTTCCCAAACTGCTGGGATTACAGGCATGCGCCTCTGTGCCCGGCTCTCTTTCCTTCTTAAACATAACAGTTAAATACAAATAATCACGCTTGTTTCCCAAATACATAAGCTTGAGAAGTCAACAGTTTAGGCAGCCAGTGCAATGGACTAGGACTGGGAACAAATAAGTCTCTAGGTTTACAAAACAAAAATATAATTTTACTTTGAAAAGTGGCAAAAGAAGTAGTTTCTTTTGTTTTTTTCTTTCTTTCTTTTTTTGTGATACTAGGGATTGAACCCAAGGCCTTTCGCAAACTAGGCAGAGGCTCTACCACTAAGCTATACTCCTAGTCCATGAAGTGATTTTTGAGTTACGGAAAATTTATTTTGCTCTAATGCATATGTGGATTTTTTATTCACAAAATTATTTTTAATCATTAAGAATAGGATAACTGTTGGGCGTGGTGGTGCACGCCTGTAATCCCAGCACCTAGGAGGCTGAAGCAGGAGGATCGCAAGTTCAAAGCCAGCCTCAGCAACTTAGCGAGGCCATAAGCAACTCAGTGAGAACCTGTCTCTAAATAAAATACAAAATACGGTTGGGGATGTGGCTCAGTGGTGGAGTGCCCCTGGGTTCAATCCCCAGTACAAAAAAAAAAAAAAAAGAATAGGATAACTAATTGTATCCATATATAAAACAAAGAAGTAAACACATTTTAAAAATTTTTGTGTGGTTTTTGTGTGTGAAGTGCTGGGGGTCAAACCCAGGGCCTCGTGCATGCTAAGTATACATTCCAGCACTGAGCTATACCCCCAACCCAATTTTGTAGTTTTTTTTTTGATTGACACATAATCATCTTATATATTTATAAGATAAAATGTCATATTTCAATTCTTATATACATTGTGTAATGATCAAATCAGTATTAGTATATCTATCATTTTAAACTTTTCTCATTTCTTTACAGTGAGTACATTCAAAATCCTCACAGCCAGCTCTTTTGAGATACATACAATGTATTGTTGTTAACTACATTTTTATGACATTAGAAGACCCTTCACATATGAGGGTTCTTGGAATCCCTTAAACAGATACTCAACTGGTAAATGTGCAATTTCCATTTGGCTTTCATGCCCAGCCATCTTAACCACAATTGTTCACACACCTATCTGCATTTCTTTCCTCCTATTTGAGAAGAGTAACCTTCAGAGGCTAATTATTCTAACAAGTGGTCTACATTCTCACCAACCTTTCTCTCATCTAGTTTTCTTCTGTACACATCTCCTCTCCTCCTTCCTCCAGCAGCCTCCCATGCTTTACTAGCTTTTCCCCCTTTGCCTTTAACATATATGCATCTCCTGTCCTAAAAGACTTTGTTCATCCTGTGTGGCTCCTTATACATATCTCATTTCTTGACATTATATTGTCAAATTACTTGCTGCTTTCATTTTCTCCCCATTGATCCTTCCCTAACTGCACCCCTACTGCTTTTTCAAAGTCATCAATAACTGCCTTCTAGCAAAATCCAATGGCTTCTTCTAGGTCCTCACATTCCTTGACCTTTGACCCTTCCGCAGCACTCAGCTTACTGACCACTTTCAAGTGCTCCTCCCGGAATTTCCACCATACCACAACCCCCCAAATCTTTTCTACCCTCCTATTTGTCTTTCTTTTTTCTGGCATTTGTTCCTTTCACCCAGGGGATTTATCCCAAAGATGTGAATGACTAATAGTTAGACTCACTGCATTAACTGTCCCCAGGGTATCTGCATTTTCAATGAGATTGCTTATTAACCCAAAGTAATGAATCTCTGCCAGAAGCACGTCCGGGAATATAGAAGCTGTTTTGGGAGAGGGTAGACAATTCTAACACCCGATAAATCATACCAGGTGACATAATCAACCTTTCTCCCCTACCCTGCCCCCTTCTTAAAAGAAATAATCCATCTTCAGCCCCTGTGCTTCTCTTTGGATATCTACCTCCTAGGAAGGCACATCTGTCAGGGACATCTAAATCTCTGCCTGTAACTGACCTGTCACCCACATTTCCATACTATTTCAACAGCTGCCTATAAGGCATCTTCACATGGATAGCTATAGTCTCTTGAAAGTTAACAGGTCTAAAATTCCATTCATCATCTCCTCTAGCCCATGGGTCACCCCTTCCCATTGACTTTCCCATTTAAAAATGTTTCAGAGTTGTCTCTTATGCTCTACTCCCTCTGCCACCACCTTGGTTGGGGGCACCTCACTTCCAATTCTAGTTGCCCTTTCTGTTTCTAGTTCCATCCTCACCTGATATATATGGTCGCCAGATTGAGCGTCAAACAGCCTTTTCATTAGGTTTCTCTGATACTCAGTACTCTTTCATTATTTCCTATTGCCTGCTGCATCACTCTAAACCACTCTAGACTGATGTCCAATGTTCTTCAAAACCTGATTCAATTAACCTTTTCTTTCACTATGTCTACAATGCTTCTTCTCATGTCCCATGTCCAGTTTTCTTAATGCCCTACAGAAAAAAGCCACATTGCTGTTCTCTCTTGAAATAAAAATGACCTCTACTTTATCCTCCTCTTTTCTTTCTGGCATCTTCCTCCTCCAGTCCTCTCTCCATAACGTCTTTCTTGTCTCTCCCTTCTCTGAATTTCTGTGGAGTCTACTGCTGAATATTTGGTTTGTTTTCTAGTTGCAACTTGCATTTTAATCTATTTTAATGAATTATTTGAAAGCAAGACTCACTGCTTGTTCATTCCCTCTATTTCCCATAGCACCTAGCAGAGTGTTGGGCAAAGAATGGGTATTCAGTTTCTGATCTGAATGCTCAAGCATTTAACCTTGATGGAAGGACAAATAAAAGAAGAAAAATATAAAAGAGGGAAGAAACAATTTTAAGATTTGAAGCACTTTACCTCACAAGTTCCATACTGCACCATTACTTGTGACATAAAAATCACACTTCCCAAGGTTTTAATATCCTCCCCTTCCCATGCTTGAATAGGTTCCGAGAGTATCTGCAACTCCAGCTGTTTTCTCTTTCTCAGATCTTGGCACTGTCCCTACAGAACAAAGATCAAAGTAAGGTGTGACATTTGCCTCTCACATTCCCACTGAATCCTACTATTCTTCACCTTGAATCCTATGACCAGACCCATTCCTGACAGAGAGAAGATCCACTACCCTCAGTCTTTAGCCTTGAGCTCCTAAAAGTTGTATAAGGATGAGCTACTTTTCATCTCACAAAACCATCAAGATAGAAGAGTAGAAAGTGTTTGTTTGTCCTTCCTTGTAAGAAGTGTAGAAGGACAAGTAGTGGAATCACACAAAGCAGAGGCAGGAAAACAACTGGTAGATTTAGATCTGTAGGTTGGTACCCTTCTCTAGCTCCTTGCTATCTTGTTTATCTTTGTGTAAATAGAGCTTTAGTTACTACAAAGCAATTTTATTTTTCTAGCATATGTTCATTTTTCCTTCAAGGAAACATCCTGATGATAACAAAAAAACAAAAAAAGCTACAAGAGTTATGGAAAGAGGGGATATAGCTCAGTTGGTAGAGTGCTCACCTTGCATGTACAAGGCCCTGGGTTCAATCCTCAGCACCACAGGAAAAAAAGTTACAGAAAGAGACTCACAAAAAGAACGTAAATTCTTTCTTTATGCCACAGGGAATCAAACTGAGCTCATAATGAAACACATGCACAGTTCTACACTGGGCATAGGGAGCAACAGTGGATTGTGATAAAAAATACTAAATTAATTTTCATTTCTAAAAGGATTGTAAAAAGGAGGACAACTGAATTTCATGATGACAAACTGAAAATTCAAACCAAGAAACAATTTGCTGTTTGCCAATATTATGTGGAGTGTGAACATTTTATATATTTTTATATATATATATATAATATATATATATATAATTTAAATCCCTGCTTCAGAAAGTGTGAGGCCATCTTACAGTAATTTAACAGCATTCATTCCGAATTGAATACAAAAATAAGCATATGGTTAGTTATGTTACTGTTTCCAAATGACTGTAATGTAATAGCTTTTTTGGAAGCGATTTTTCTAGAAAATCTCTGCTGCCTCATTCAGCTAAATGGAGACTTCAAGAAATAAATTTATTGTAAAGATACTTTCCTGTACCACAAATAAACAGACTACAACCATCAAAGCAGGTTTTATATGATCAAAAAGAACTGCAGTTTTTTTTTTTCAGAGAGGCATTTTACATTCCATTTACACAGGAAAAATAAGAGACAAATTGCAATAAATGCCATGGGTTTCAGTGAGCTGTTCTGTTAGGTTTAGTCATGTAAAACTGCAAGTATTTGATTACTTTTAACCTACAAGAGCAACGATTTTAACCTAATACCTTATTCTGGTCTTCAACTTGCTGTTTAACCATGAATATGCCAGTTACTGATCTTTTTTTAAAATTTTGAAATTTTATTTGTTCTAATTAGTTGTAAGCAACAGTAGAATCACTTATACATTTTGATAGTTCACACATAAATAGAGTGCAATTTCTCATTTTTATGATTATACATATTGTTGGATCACATTGATCATGCAGTCAGACATGTACATGAGGTAATAATGTCTGTTCAGTTACTGATCTTTTAACAGCAATATAAATGAGGTGATGGTGAATGTTGAATCACGAACTTACAGCAAGGAACAATAACTGACTATTCATGCAAATAACTTAGAATGCAGCAGAAATGTCAAAAATGTAGCTACACTTAATCCATCACCAAAATGGCACCAAGTGGTTTTATATCAGTAGGTTCAAGAACACACATTAACCATGATGTTTGAGATACAAGATTACAGTATCTTTGGTAGCAATCTATAAAAAGCAATTGCATTTTAGTAGATTATTTTTTCCTTTTATAAAGGATTTCTTTTTCATATGCAAAGAACAAACTCATGCCCTTTGACATAGTTAATTCCAGTATTGATGCCAATCAGTGAATGACGAGTTACACAGACATAGGATGAGCAAAGGGGGTAAAGACAAAGACGAAAGGAAACACCCCACCTACACACCAATGCTTAATGTGGCCAAGACTTCAAATGTGATTGCTTTATATCTTTAGCCTGGTAACCTTTCATAGATAAGCATGATTTTTGAAGGACAAAATGAAATGAAACAATCACTGCAATACTGTCATGAAAGGTCAGAAGACCTTTGCATAAGGAAGAAAATATTACACACAATTCATTCTTGCAGGAACAAAATACACAAAATGAAGAACAACCATTCTCCACTTGGAGCATCACCTACCATGAGTGCTTTAAATGCTATGATTGCTTTCAGAATATCCTGATGATCTGGATGAGTATCCTATCAAAGTAAATATTGAAAACAATATTAGTAGAGAATGGGTCATCAGCAGCCAGGGGTTCCAGGTGGGAGGTGGATGTGGCCCCAAAACCACAGTAAGCAAGAATTTTGGGGAGTGACAGAATCATCCCAACTGTAGTGATGATAATACAAGTCTGTGTTAAAGTCAAAGAACAGTGAACGAAAAGAAAATTTAATTACCTAATAATTGAAGGTACTGAGATTCCAAATGTCGGTCTATGTTTTAATCCTTGCATTAGCATAGAGTATAATGGACTTTTAAAACAGTGGGTTTTAGTAATAGCACAGTAGGTGCAATTACTGAAGCAAGAGTTCCCATTTCCCTTTTTGCTGTTATACTTTAGATAATAAATATTTAATAATAAATATGGTAATTAAATAAGTACCCAAGGGACAGTGTTAGGTCATATAGTATACTTAACCTTGAGGTATATGGAGTTATACCTCACGTGAGGGGGGTATGTAAAGTGCATGTAAACCTAACCTCTGGAACTCAGCTGGAGCAGTAAGAAGATGCAATCTGCTCAACCAGTTTTGGGTGAGAAAATAAAGAGCTGAACTTGAATAATGTCGGGGTCTGACCCGAGCCAAGAGTAGTAGCTCATGGAAAGTAGGTTTGTATTCCTTTATAACAAAATTTGTCTTCATTCAAATCAGCTGACAACTGAGAATTTCAGGTTCCATTCTATTGTTAGCCAGTGATCATGCCCAACAATCAAAAATATGGATAAAGTGTCTCAACATTGGTGAACTAGCAGGAAGGAGATGTCTTATAGGAAGGTGGGCAATGGAAGGCAGCCAAAGACAATGTGAACAATTTGAAGGAAGGGGTAGAAACAGGCTCTACTGGCAAGGAAAGCCAAGATAGAGGATCTGGGCAGTAGAAGCATCTTCTTACTTCCTGGGGCTTTATTTTCCCCCCAAATTAAATGTGTATTTGTACTTAGCACTAAGAAGTAACAGAAACTTAGGCCATTGGTTTCTGGATTTTTGTGATAAGCAAGGAGGGGCAAACCTCAAACGGTTCAGCCAACTGGTTTACTTATGGAAAGGCCTCCAGAGGCCAACACCTTCCCGAGCCCTAACGGAAATTTCATTCTGGCAGGCTTTATTCACCTGCCCCCCACTGCCTCCACCTTTCAGGCAGGTCAAACACCCTGAGAATGCGGTTTCGCTCAGAGTACATGATTTCAATCCTGACAAATGCTGACAAGCCTGGCAGTGTGCAACCTTTTGTTTTAAAGATAATCAACCCTTTTAAAACCTCAAAATCTTCCCCCAGACACAGGAAGAGCAACTAGGGTAAATGCAGCCTCCCCCAGGGGGCCCTCCTCTCCCACCCACACCTCCACACCCCATGCACAATCACCAAAGAACAGCTTAAGGAGCTATCCCTGCTGACTGGTTTTTAATCACTACAGGATTTTGGCTCTTGATGATAAATGATTCCATGATTACTCTTCATCCCAAATCTTAATATTTAGAAAAGATTATACAACTGTGCCAGGTAAACTGTAAGTTTATAGACCGAAATGGGACTTTAATGCAGATGTACTGATGTATAGAGAAGTGCATTAATATTGGATCCATTGATTGATCTTTAAGGAATACCAGAATCTTCCTCTGTAATCCAGAGTCAGAAAGCTGAATGATTGCAGTGTTCTGGATTTCTGTCTACAGTTAATGTGTTCTTTGTATTTTCTGATATTGGTTTGCTTTATCTCCCACAATACATTTGGCTAATACACCAGAACAACAGAGATTTCTAGGTTTGATTTTGATTGAATCACCATCTACAGATGAGAAGGCAAAAGAGGTTCGGGAAGAATGGAGAAGGGATGGATTTTATAGAGGAAAATGAGGGATGGAGAGGTGGGGAAGGAAAGATAATAGAATGAGACAAACATCTATTCCCTATGTATATGTATGAATATGCAAATTGTATGATTCTACTTTGTGCACAACCAGAAAAACGATAGTTGTACTCCATTTGTATACAATGAACCAAAAGAAAAAAAACTTAATTAAATATAGATTTGAAGCAAGAAACAGAACCAAGACTTGAGAAGAGGGGAGAGGGTGAGCATTCATGAACATTTGGTATGAAAGAAAAGGGATCGTACTTTGTTGCATAAAGAAGTAAGCTAGAAGCCTGGGAAGAGGGAAGATTGGATTGAGTAAATTTTGAAACACATTTTCTGGATCCTCATCAAGACTAGTCTGGAGGAAAACTGGCTGCTTTCCAGAGCAGAAGGTCATGCAGGTACAGGCACTTAGAAAGGCTTGCCTTGCCTTACCTCCATATGCCGTTCCAGCTCTTGTAAGAGAGTAACATACTTTTCCAGTCTCATGAATGGCTTACTGAGGCTTGTGGTTAAAATGAGGATACCTGGGCTGGATGCACCTTGATTTTCCATAAATTGTTCCAGATCATCACTAGTAAAAAATGAACATAGCTTTGTTACTGCTGAATATCCCAAGAGATACCACTCTAACATTATTTTACTGTATTTCCCACAATATAAAACCAAATAAAAATGTATTTCACTGGTCCAAATGTTGTTCAATTTATTTCAATAAAAGTCAACCAACATTTATTCAGTTCTTCTTTTGTCATTGGCCCTGTGCCCAGCAAGGGGACTCAGTGGTGGGCCAGACAATCATGATCCTTGATGTACTTGACTCAGTCAACACTTATTGGTTGAGCATCTACTAACTGGTATGCTCTGTTCTCTGATGGGAATATAGCAGTGAATGAAGCAAAAATCCCCACCCTTCAGGAGCTTGCACCCAGTGGGATGGGGCATAGAGATTATCAGATGACCTCAACTTAAGGTCAAAAACTATCTTTTTTGGTCACTTCAAATATTGAGTTATTTGCTGGTCAAATACCAAGATTAGCAACTCAGTAAGTACTCCCTGTCACCCATTTGCAATGTTCTAGAATCAAGTCCTACATTTAGAGAGCAACATATTGGTAAGACTCACCACAAAGTCACTTAGCCTAGGATCTGAATCCAGTGTTGCAGAATACCTGAACACTTCCAGAAGGCAGCAACATGGTGAAAAGAGTGTTAATAGCTTGTGAACTACATCCTATAAATGTTTAACGCTCAGCCCATGCTTCCAAATTGTCTCCTTTGCACTCATAGGGATGTTGAGTCCTGGGACCAGAAGGTCATTTTAATATACATTTAAGCAAACTATAATTAGAGAAAGAAACCTTCTAACAACATATTTTGTTCTAATTGACAATATATTTTGAAATATTTGCTTTCTCCCTTGATTCCCTGACCTCCTTGGTTGCCCATGCATATCCAGCCAGTCCCAGTTCTCCTTGGATCTGTTGATTCCTCTCCATTCCCACGGTTACAGCCTAAATCCAGGCATTCATTGCATCCAAAACTGCCTTGCTTCAATAGGTCAACAGATCTCCTAGCTTCCAGACTCTCACCTGCAAATCATTCTGCAGACCACCACTTGAGTCCCACTACTTTCCTACTCAAAAACCTCTGAACTGGACATGGTGGTACACACCTGTAATCCCAGCAGTTTGAGGAAGCTGAGGCAGGAGGATCGTGACTTCAAAGTCAGCCTCAGTAATTTAGCAAGGCACTAAGCAACTCAGTGAGACCCTGTCTCTAAGTAAAATACAAAAAAAGGGCTCGGGATGTGGTTCAGTGGTTAAGTGGCCCCTAGGTTCGATCCCTGAGACCAAAAGAAATTAAAAAACAACAACTCTGAGTGCTTACAAGATCAAGTATTAACTTTTTAGACTTATTGGTCGCAACAACCTTTCTCACCACTTCCCAACAGGAACCCCCTACTGAGAAGTGACCTACTTATTCTTCCTAGAGCACATCGTGTGCTATGGTTCCAACTGGTATGTTGCCACAGGTTGCAAAATGTGTTTAAAGAAACTTGTTATTGACAATCAAGTACAGGGGATCACAGGTGATCCCTATTAAAAATAAGCACTCATCCTTCTTGGGCATCTGTGAGTAACTAACACATCATGACCCTGGAGTCATGCATTAGCACACATATGTCAGAGAGAAGAAAGGGGGGCTGCGGTTGTGGCTCAGTGGTAGAGCACTTGACTGGCACATGTGAAGCACTGGGTTTGATACTCAGCACCACATATAAATAAATAAATAAAATAAAGATATAAAACTGTTTTTAAAAAGAATTGAGATAGTTTGATCCCCAGCACCATAAAAAATTGATTTTAGAAAAGAGAGAAGAAAGGCAGGAATGGCTGTTTTAGCGAAAGCTAGATCACATCTGGGTGGTCATATCAAAACATTGCTTCTAAGCATTTTATTGGTTTTCATAGTCTTGTTCCAGAAGCAGAGAAGTAAGAAGTGCCCTCGGCTTAGAGTCAGAAAACAGATTTAGTGATCCTGGGTGAGTTGCCTGAGCCTCAAATGACTCATTCATAAAACCTACTTCCTAATAAAGTCATGTTGATTAAATCAGTAGGTTTGTTAAGGCTACGATTTTATGCTAAGATCTTTACATGCATTCATTCTTGTTTAATATGCACAACAGCATCAGCATGGGTGTTATCTCCATTTTACAGATGAGAAATCTGAGAATCAAGGGTCAATAATAGCTAGTAAGTGGCTATAATGGGGTTCATAACCAGGTCTGAAGCTAGAGCTTCAGGTCATTGCATGATACCAACCTGCCTGACTGCAGAAGAGAATTGTGTAAACCTTAGTCAATAGGTGTATTATTATTATTACCATTATTCCAAGACACCTTGCTAGAATCTGATCTTTAAAAATATACTAGGACCCATGATTTACAACTTAAGGAAAATGCAATTGATACTTAATTTCCAACCAAGAGCATGAATCACATAAAGAGGTTTAAAAATTCATCACATGTAAAATATAATTAGGAAAATAACTCGGATTTGGAGAGTACATTTGAGTAGAAATGCAATTTGGAGAAAATCACTTTCCTAATTTCTTTTCAATTGGCTAAACAAGTCCTATGTTTTCTTTCCATGACTAAATGACTGCTACATCTTCAATAGTCTACTCTAATTGATGAAAGAGCTATAACAATTAAAAGAAGATGCTTATGGGTATTTTATTATTACTTTCTATTCAGCATACTAACTTCTAGGCTTAATAAATATTATTAAAAATATATATATTTTTTGGTACCAAGGATTGAACCAGGAGTGCTTTACCACTGAGCAACATCCCCAGTCTTTTTTATTTTAAGAAGGGTCTCACTAAGTTACTTAGGCCTTTGGTAAGTTGATGAGGCTGGCATTGAACTTGTGAGCCTCCTACTTCAGCCTCCTGAGCCACTGGGATTACAGGTATATGCCACCACGGCCAGCTTAAACCATTTTTATTTATTTATTTTTTTATTTTTGGGGGGCTTAAACCATTTTTAAAGTGCTTCAATATAATATGAGCTCACTGTCTTAGATTAAAATAGGAGCTACTGGAAGACAAGAAAATGTTGCTACTGCAATAAAAGAACAAAACTGTTTTATATAGCCACTGCCTATTATAACCAAATCCTAAAAAGCATATTTTACTTAGCCAAATAAATTTAGTACACAAATTAATACCATTATATACAAATATACATCATTATACCAAAGAACAATCATTCTTTAAAATGCAGTTTATAGTTTTAATGGTCTGCTTGAAATAGCAGTGGGTTAAGACTTGCTTTTCAAGTTTAACATCTTCTGTATATGTGATGTGATACAATAGAAGCATTTCTCAATGTACAACTGCTGTTTGAAACTCGACATGCATGTATCTCATAGAATACATGGCAGAGATATAGCTCAGTTGGTAGAGTACCTGCCTTGCCAAGCACAAGGCCCTGGGTTCAATCCCCAGCACCGCAAAAAAAAAAAAAAAAAAAAAGGAAAGAAAAAAAAAAAAGGAAAAAAAGTTAATTGAGAACACATGGCAGATGGGGCTCTTTTATGTTCCTGGTTGGGTAGAAAGGCTGGAGAAAACTACTGTACCATATAATAACGCTATAGAGCTTAATCATCTCATATAACAAAGTTTCTATGAAATCTTTGTGCATATTTTCAATTTGAAAGATCATGACTCTCCCTAAAAGAAGATGAAAGATTCCTGCTTCCCATCTCATTCCCTTCCCACAAGCCTTTCATGGTAATTTCTGTGGCCTGGAAAGAGTAGGTGAAGCAAGAGGAGTTGGAAGGCCCAACTTCTGGCCAGTGGAAAATCCCAGAGATGCCTCTCACACTGGATTGGGTGGAGCCCTGTTTTCCCCTTTTCATTTATCCAGGCCCCAAGAGTAGGTTTTCTCCTTCTTTCTTGTGCCTACCACATTTTGTTTGTGACCATTCTTCTTTTCCCTGGTTCCTCAAAGACAGAAACAAAACACAATTGAGGCTCAGAATTTTTCCTATGCTCCCAATCCCCAAAGCAATTATACAGCTCTTTGGGGTTACAATGGTAAACAGAAGGTGAAGAAAAGTAACAAGAGGAAAAGTACACAGGATGTTTGTGGTAGTTGCTACAACACAGATGGAAGTGAGATCCAGATCTGTCTTAGTTTAAATGCTTGTCCTCTCCTGTCTCTCTCTTGGAATCCTCTCCCTCATGAAAAGGATAGAGGCTATATCACTACACTGAAGCACAGGATGGTGGGTATTTTTGTAAGGGAGAAGTTATACCCAAGAAGGGACGGGACAGAAGCTACCTAAGCAAGTCAGCAGGGGAGAGACAGGGGAAATCCCCAAAGGCCTCACCCAGGGGATAACACAAAGCTGGGGCAGCCATTCGAATATATGTAAATATGGGGATACACCAAGGTTGGGGTCAACTACATGTCCAAATTTGGGCAAGATGTTACTGCATTTTAAACACAGCATCTGCATGCAATGAAACAATTTTAGGGTTGGATGTCTTCTCATGGTTGACTGTTGTGAGCATTTCTGGTTTGATATTGCCACCTACAGACCAAAAGGAAGAAGGTACCTGAGCATCAAAACATCAAAGGAGGAATAGAAATCTACCAATTTCCCTATTTTGGCCAAAATCTTCATCAAAAATAAAATTTTAATCTGAATTTTCCGTGAATTTCATTCAACTATGTTTTGCCTCTAATATGTCTTCACAAATTTACAAGAGACCCATGGAAAATAACAGAGATTACATTAGAAGCACATCTAAGGAAAACACCAAGTATTTAAGTTCAATTTTCATCCCTTATATGTAAATGAATCAGAACATAGGCATTTAGTTCTATAAAGACTTCAGTGAGTCTTCCATCATTTCAGGGTATATAATAAAATTCTCAAAAAATAACACTAACCAAAATCAAGCAAACAGTATTACAATTCCCAGCAGTTGAGAAATCTTTAAATCCATTGGGTAACAAATTTTAAATCATTAAAGTTGAAGGAATATCTATCTATAAAATTAAATCCTTAACATAGGTGAATGCAGACAGTAACATTTAGTACACAGGGTTACAACAGAAACTTCTCTGAACACCACGAAGAGTGTACCCTTAAAGGGTACCTAAAGGTTTACCCTTTAAGGTAAACCATTTCTTGCTGGTATTTATCCAGAGCTGTTGTTCTCATATTGAAGGAAAAAAAACATGTACTCATAAATAACTAACATGCCAGGGATCTCATTTTATTGGTATGAAGGAATTTGCCCTTACGCAAACAGGACATTTATGTCTTCATCAAAGGGAAAAATGCCTCTGAACGACCTTTTTCCTTATTATATATATGTAGTTAATGAAAACATTCCTAGAAATGATAAAAATGAATTCAGGACTATGGTTCCCTCTGGTGAGAGAGGAGGAGCAGAAAATATTAGAGAGTGTATATGGCACTTGAATTGCATCCATAATTTGTTTCTAATGTTGAATGGTAGATGTAGACATTATATTATCTCTGTTATTTGTGTGCTTAAAATATTTCTCAAAAGCTATTAGCAGCAGGGAGAAGATGAATGAAGTCATATGGTGCATGGTGCCAACTACCTCATACTACGCGCTATGTACTTTGTATACATTGCTTCATTTAATCCTCACATCAACACTGCAAGATTGATGTAAGGATTAATCCTCATTTTATAATTAAGGAAACAAAAGTTTAGAAGTTAAGTGAATTACGTTCAGTAAAACAACTTCTAAGTGGGAGAATTTTGAACTGAGACAATATAAAAGTAGTAAAACTTTTAGGCTCAGATCAGGTAGGGGCACATAAAGACTTAAAAGGAAATGGTGAAGAGATCCACTTTAAGATGGTGGCATGAGATGCTCATTAGATCCACTCCCTAGTGAAACAAGCATAGCTACTGGAAACAATAAAAAACAACCATTTGGCCATTTTGCAGCTTCCCTGGCAGAGGGCGACCATCTGGGGCTGCCTGAGTCCTCAGAGCTGAGCTCCAGTCTTCCCCGCCACTGAGAGGCATCTCCTGGGGAGGTCTGGCCTGGAGTAGAGGGAGTTGCCGGTTCCAGCAGGGAGTTTGGGCCCTTCGGCGCTATTTTACAGCTTCCCTGGCAGAGAGTGACCACCTGCCACCGACTAAGCCCCCAGCAAGGAGCTCAGGCCTCCCTGGGCTCTCAAGCCCAGTGTCTCCATCACTGAGCACAGTTTTGTGCCACCACCCCAACTTGGTCTAGTGCCCAGGTCCACACCCTGTCCCGGGGTCTAGCACCTTGCTGTATCTGATTGTCTATCAACATCAGGCTGCCTCTGCTCAGAAGCATTGATCATTCCCAACCTGAAGGAAGTGAGACAGCAGCTTTCTTGGGTCACCGCTTGATCACGCACCTCTCAAACATCAGGTAAGTTACTGGAAATCTGCAGGGACTTTAAGTCTTTACAGGGAAATCGCAATCCCTCTGATTTGCACTACTAGAGGGGAAGATACATGAGCAACATGAGAAAACACGGGAAGAAAGTGTCCCAAACAAACCTAGATGATATATCAAGAGAACCCAAAGACAGCATGGTAGAAGGAATGACAGAAAGGGAGTTCAGAATGTTCATAATTAAAATGATCTGAGAAGAATGATATGACGAGAGAGCAGATTCAGGCTATGAATAATCAGCTAATAGAGCAATTGCAGGAAGCAAAAAATCATTTCAATAAAGAGATAGAAGTTCTGAGAAAAAAACAAACAGAAATCCTTGAAGGAAACAAGGAAATGAAGGAAATAATAAACCAAGTTAAAAACTCAATAGAAAGCATAATTAACTGAATAGATCACTTGGAAGACAGAACCTCAGACAATGAAGACAAAATATTTAATCTTGAAAACAAAGTCGAACAAACAGAGAAGATGGTTAGGAGTCATGAACGAAACCTCCAAGAAATATGGGACATCATGAAAAGACCAAATTTAAGAGTTTTTGGGATTGAGGAAGGCACAGAGATACAAACCAAGGGTATGAATAATCTGCTCAATGAAATAATATCAGAAAATTTCCCAAATATGATGAATGAGATGGAAAATCAATTACAAGAGGCTTACAGGACACCAAACACACAGAATTACAACAGATCCACACCAAGGCACATTATAATGAAAATACCTAACATACAAAACAAAGATAGAATTTTAAAGGCTGCGAGAGAAAAGCAGCAGATTACCTACAGGGGGAAACCAATACAGATATCAGCAGATTTCTCAGCCCAGACCCTAAAAGCAAGAAGGGCCTGGAACAACATATTTCAAACTCTGAAAGAAAACGGATGCCAACCAAGAATCTTATACCCAGCAAAACTTACCTTCAGATTTGATGACGAAATAAAATCCTTCCATGATAAACAAAAGCTTAAAGAATTCACAAAGAGAAAGCCTGCCCTACAGAACATTCTCAACAAAATATTTGAAGAGGAAGAAACGAAAAACAACAATCTCAGTCAACATGGGGAGGAATTACCCTAAAGAAAGAGTCAATCAAAGGAGAAACAAAGTTAAGCTAAAAATCCCAGAAAAGCTAAAATGGCAGGAAATACAAGTCATATCTCAATAATAACCCTGAATATAAATGGCCTAAACTCATCTATCAAAAGACATAGACTGGCAGATTGGATTAAAAAGAAAGACCCAACAATATGCTGCCTTCAAGAGACTCATCTCATAGAAAAACATGCCCACAGACTAAAGGTGAAAGGTTGGAAAAAAACATACCATGCACATGGACTGAGTAAAAAAGCAGGAGTTTCCATCCTCATTTCAGATAAAGCAGACTTCAAGCCAAAGTTAGTCAGAAGGGATAAAGGACATTTCACACTGCTTAAAGGAAGCATAAATCAGCAAGAAATAACAATCATAAATATTTATGCACCAAACAATGGTGCATCCATGTATGTCAATCAGATCCTTCTCAATTACAGGAATCAAATAGACCAAAACACAATAATACTGGGGGACTTTAACACTCCTCTCTCACCATTGGACAGATCTTCCAAGCAAAAATTGAACAAAGAAACCATAGGACTCAATGACATAATCGTTAATTGGGACTTAACAGACATATATAGAATATTCCATCCATCAAAAAGTGAATACACTTTCTTCTCAGCAGCTCATGGTTCCTTCTCTAAAATAGACCATATGTTATGCCACAAAGCTACTCTTAGCAAATACAAAAACATAGAGATACTACCTTGTATACTATCAGATCATAATGGAATGAAATTAGATATCAATGATAAAGTTAAAAACAGAAACTACTCCAAGACCTGGAGATTAAATAATATGCTATTGAATGATGCATGGATAACAGAAGACATTAGGGGGGAAAATAAAAGATTCTTAGAGGTCAACGAGAACAAAGATACAACATATCAAAATCTCTGGGACACTATGAAAGCAGTGCTAAGAGGAAAACTAATTGCATGGAGTGCATTTAATCAAAGAATGAAAAGTCAACAAATCAATGATCTCACACTACAGCTCAAAGCCCTAGAAAAAGAGGAACAGATCATCACCAAAAGTAGCAGAAGACAGGAAATAATCAAAATCAGAGCTGAAATCAACGAAATTGAAACAAAAGAAACAATTCAAAAAATTGGCAAAACAAAAAGTTGGTTAAAAATTGATAAACCCTTAGCCATGCTAATGAAGAGAAGGAGAGAGAAACTCCAAATTACTAAAATTTGTGATGGAAATGGAAATATTACAAGAGACACAATTGAAATACAAAACATAATAAGAAGCTACTTTGAAAATTTATACTCCAACAAAATAGAAAACCTGGAAGACATCAACAGGTTCCTAGAGGCATATGAGCCACCCAAACTGAATCTGGAGGACATACACAACTTAAATAGATCAATTTCAAGCAATGAAATAGAAGAAGTCATCAAAAGCCTACCAACAAAGAAAAGTCCAGGACTGGATGGATTCACAGCCGAGTTCTACAAGGCCTTCAAAGAAGAGCTCATTCCAATACTCCTCAAAGTATTTCATGAAATAGAGGAGGAGAGAACACTTCCAAACTCATTCTATGAAGCTAATATCACCCTGATACCAAAACCAGAGAAGGACAAATTGAGGAAAGAAAATTTCAGACCCATATCTCTAATGAACATAGATGCAAAAATTCTTAACAAAACTGTAGCAAATCGCATACAAAAGCATATTTAAAAGATAGTGCACCATGATCGAGTGGGTTTCATCCCGGGGATGCAAGGTTGGTTCAACATCCGCAAATCAATAAATGTAATTCACCACATCAACAGACTTAAAGTCAAGAACCACATGATTATTTCAATAGATGCAGAGACAGCATTTGATAAAATACAGCACCGCTTCTAGCTCAAAACACTAGAAAAAATAGGGATGGTGGGGACATTCCTTAACATTGTAAAGGCTATCTATGCTAAGCCCACAGCTAACATCATTCTAAATGGAGAAAAATTGAAAGCATTCCCCTGAGAACTGGAACAACGCAGGGATGCCCTCTTTCGCCACTACTATTCAACATTGTTCTTGAAACTCTAGTCAGAGCAATTAGACACACCAAAGAAATTAGAGGAATACAAATAGGAAAAGAAGAGCTCAAATTATCCCTATTTGCTGATGACATGATTCTCTATTAAGAAGACCCTAAGAATTCCACCAGAAAACTTCTGGAACTCATTAATGAATTCAGTAAAGTAGCAGGATATAAAATTAATGCTCATAAATCTAATGCATTTTTATTCATAAGTGATGCATCCTCTCAGAGAGAAATTAGGAAAACTACCACATTCACAATAACCTCAAATAAAATAAAATACTTGGGAATCAGTCTAACAAAAGAAGTGAAAGACCTCTACACTGAGAACTACAGAACACTAAAGAAAGAAGTTAAAGAGAATCTGAGAAGATGGAAAGATCCCCCATGTTCTTGGATAGGCAGAATTAGTACTGTCAAAATGGTCATACTTCCAAAAGTGCTATACAAATTCAATGCAATTCCAATTAAAATCCCAATGACGGACCTCATAGAAATAGAGCAAGCAATCACAAAATTCATTTGGAGGAATGAGAGACCCAGAATAGCTAAAGCAATCCTTAGCAAGAAGAGTGAAGCAGGGGGTATCACAATACCAGACCTTCAAATATACTACAGAGCAATAGTAACGAAAACAGCATGGTATTGGTACCAAAATAGACAGGTAGATCAATGGTACAGAATAGAGGACACAGAGACAAACCCACATAAATACAGGTATCTCATACTTGACAAAGGAGGCAAAAACATACAATGGAGAAAAGACAGCCTCTTCAACAAATGGTGCTGGGAAAATTGGAAATCCATATGCAGCAAAATGAAACTAAACCCATATCTCTCACCCTGTACAAAACTCAACTCAAAGTGGATCAAGTACCTAGAAATTAGACCAGAGGCTCTGCACCTAATAGAAGAGAAAATAGGTCCAAATCTTCATCACCTTGGCCTAGGACCAGATTTCCTTAACATGACTCCCAAAGCACAAGAAATAAAAGCAGGAATCAATGATTGGGATAGAGTAAAACTAAAAAGCTTTTTCTCAGCAAAGGAAACAATCAGCAATGTGAAGAGAGAGCCTTCAGAGTGGGAGAAAATCTTTGCCACACACACTTCAGATAGAGCACTAATCTCCAGAATCTACAAAGTACTCAAAAATCTTTACATGAAGAACACTAATAGCCCAATCAATAAATGGGCCAAGGAAATGAACAGACACTTTACAGAGGAAGATCTATAAGCAACCAACAGATTTATGAAAAAATGTTCAACATCCCTTGTTATAAGAGAAATGCAAATCAAAACTACTGTAAGATTTCATCTTACCCCAATTAGAATGGCTTTTATTAAGAATACAGGCAACAACAGGTGTTGGTGAGGATGTGGGGAAAAGGGTACACTCATCCATTGCTGGTGGGAGTGCAAGTTGGTGCAGCCACTCTGGAAAGCAGTGTGGAGATTCCTTAGAAAACTTGGAATGGATCCACCATTTGACCCTGCTATCCCACTCCTTGGCCTATACCGAAAGGACTTAAAATCGGATTACTACAGTGATGCAGCCACATCATTGTTCAGAGCTGCCCAATTCACAATAGCTAGATTGTGGAACCAACCTAGATGCCCTTTGATAGGTGAATGGATAAAGAAACTGTGGTATATATACACAATGGAAAATTACTCAGCCATAAAGAAGAATAAAATTATGGCATTTGTAGGTAAATGGATGATGTTGGAGTCTGTTATGCTAAGTGAGATCAGCCAATCCCCAAAATCCAAAGGCCGAATGGTCTCTCTGATAAATGAATGATGATGCATAATACGGGGGGGGAGGGTGGCAAGAATGGAGGAAGGATAGATAGCATAGAGGGAAGAGGGGTGGGGTCGGGGTTGGGGGGTAAGAATAATAACTGAATGTGTGACAGACATCATTGCCCTGTGTACATGTACGAATGCACAGAGGGTGTGACTCTACTTTGTGTACAACCAGAGAAAAAATTGCTGTACTCCATTTGTGCTCAATGAATCAATAAGCAAATAAAAAAATAAATTAAAAAAAACAACCATTTAAGTCATCCAAAATTTGTTCTAATGGAAAATGACAGGGGAAGAAACATACATTAAAGAAAATGTACTAAAATTCATGAACGACAAGGAAATGTGGCATTTGAGTCACAACCTGCTTTACCCTTCTTCCCAGCTCAGCTTGACAGATGTTCCATTCCAGGCAAATATAGCCAAGAAAACAGGCTCTCTCACTCCTCAGTTCCCAATCAATAGGCATATTTCACCAAGAGGGGCCAAACCACCAGCACATCTCATCCACTTCAACCCTGAATAAAAGAGACTAAATTCATGGAGAGTGTGGCTGAGAGGTAGGAAGCTCCCTTCATCTAGCCCCCACCCATAGGTTTGAAGCTGTGCCCCAGAACCAGCAGTTTGAAAATACTGGGGCCCAATCACCCTCACTCCAGTTCACTCAAAGGAGGTTCCATGCCAGAAGAGGTAAGCTAGGAAGAACAGGAGATACCACCCTGCAAATGTCCAGAGTAGTGACTCAGTGAAAGAAGTAGTCTACAGGAATAGAGTTCTGAAGGTCTTCCCAAAGGATCTGGTTTTATTTGAAAGTGTGTGAGGAGATTAAAGCCTAAAGGCTCTTGCAAAAACAATGGAGATTTTGGTAATAAATGATTAAAAGGAAGCTGGTACCTCCTTTAACTTAAGAGCAACAACCTATACCTATAGGCCATCGAGGTCACCAGCAACAATCAGGGAAAGAAATGGCTAAAAAGCATCAGAAGAGAATTGGGGATACAGCTCAGTTGGTAGAATACTTGCCTCGCATGCACAAGGCCCTGGGTTCAATCCTGAGAGAGTCAGAATAAATCTCAAGATCTGATCATAAAACTACCCCTGCTTGAACTTAATTAGATTAGATGGTGGAACAATTTATGCTACAGAGAATTGTCAAAAATATTAGAAATATTAGAGCTAGAAATCAGTGGAGTCTAACATTTGGGTTTGACACTAAATTGGTTTTAACAGAGACATTAGGGGCAGAGGTAGTCAAAGAGAGTCCTTCTCATACTCCTTTCTTTCCAGGAAACAGGAGACACTCCTGTGCCCCCTGAGGAGTGACACCAGATGCTGTACACTGTGGGGAAATGGACTTCACTAAATAGTTCAATCCAGTTACTAAACAAACAAATAAGCTAACAACAATAACCAAAGCCTCAAAGAAGGGGTAGTGGAGTCAGTATCCAGAGCTGTAAAACCTAAAATTACCAAAAATGTTTAGTTTTCAACCCAAAAAACATGGTATGCAAAGAAACAGGAATGTGTGACCCATACACTTAGGGTAAATAAGAGCAACTAAATGACAGATTTCACAATGACTTCAAGTATCCATTATAAATACCTTCAAAGAACTAAAGAAAACCATGTTTAAAGATATATGGGGGCAATGTCTCATCAAATAAAGAATATAAGTAAAGAGAAATTATGAAAAAGAACCAAATGGAAATTTGGGAGTTAAAATGTACAATAACTGAAATTTAAAATTCATTAGAGGGACTCAACAGGAGATCTGTAAATTGGCAGAAGAAAGTCAATGAACTAAAGTAAATAAATGAATAAATAAATATTTTTAAAAAAGAAAGTCAATGATCCAATGATAGATTGACAGAGACTATGCAATCTGAAAAACAGAATAAAGAAAAATTGACAAAGCCTCAGAGAAATATAAGACATCTTTTTTTTGGAGAGAGGTAGTTACACAGATTGAGCTCCAGGGTCCTTTACCACTGAGCTACATCCCTGGCCCTTTTATTTTTATTTTTTTTAACTTTGAGACAGGGTCTCACTAAGTTGCTGAAGGTCTTGAATAAGTTCCCAAGGCAGCATGTGAATTGGCAGAAGAAATTCACTGGGATTTCAGGAGGCATGTTGCCATACTCAGCTGAAATATGGCACATCTTTAAGTACAACACGTGTAATGGAAGTACCAAAAGGAACGGAGACAGAAACTGGAGCCAAAAAATTTTCAAAGAAATAAATATAGAAAACTTTTCAAATTTGAGGAAAATATTGATCTACACATCTAAGAAACTCAACAAATTCCAAGTGGGATAAAAACAAAGAGATCCAAGCTCAACAAATTCCAAGTAGGATAGAAACAAAGAGATCCATACTCAGACAAATCATAGTAAAGACAAAGATGAAGAGAAAAATCTCAAAATCAGCAAGGGATAAACCCATCAAGGGCTAGGGAACCTGAATAATATTAACAGTTGATTTCTTATCAATATTTGGAGGCCAGAGGGCAGTGGGCTGACATATACTAAGTACCCCAACCAAGAATTCCATATCCACTCAAACTATTTTTCAAAACTGAAGGTGGAATGAAAGCCTTCTCAGATAAACAAAAACTGAGGTAATCCTTTGCCAGAAAATGCACCTTATGAGAAATATTGAAAGAAATTACTTAGACTAAAAACAAGAAATCCAAATGTAAATTTAAATCCACATATAGAAACAAAGTACCAGTAACTGGAATTATGCAATTATGAAAGATACATGCTTATTCATCTTCTCTTAACTTATATAAAAGCAATTGCACATAGCAAAATTATGTTTCATCCATTCCTATCTGTTTTACAAGGAAAGCTAAAGGAAGTTCTTCAAACTGATAAAGATACTAATGAATAAGAAGAAAGCATTGGAAAATATAAAACTCCCTAGTAAGAGTAAATATGTAGACAAATTCGGAATTCTCTAAGATTGTTAACATGGTGCATAACCCATTCATATTTTTTGTATGAAAACCAAAAATCAAAACAATTAAAACTAATAATACATTAATATGTTAAGAGATAGGCAACACAGAAAGATGCAAATTGAGAATCTAAAATTCAAAATGTGGACCTTTGAACATGGAATATAAGGAAACACAAATATAAATGATAGCATAAATCAGACCATTTGCAATAATGTAATAATACTGTAAAGGGCTTGTGTTTCCTAACTAAATGTTGAATTCAATTGGACAGGATATGTTGAATACTTCTGTTCTGTACATTGTTTTATGCTCTGGGGTTTCAAGTAAGAAAAAGCTATACAATCTTATTTGAGGAACATAGATTTGCCTAGATGGCACAAAATAACAGCTATTATTCTGAAGTAGAGAAACGGAGTAATTACTCTGTGAGTGTTCAGGAAACTCTCCTTAGAAAGAAAATGTTTCCTGGAAGAGATAAGTCTAGGAGGATAGATAGGAGTTAGAAGGTAGTTTCAAGTAGTGAGAATAAATCATTAATTATAGAAAGACAAGAAACATTCAGTACTAAAGTTCATCATAAAAGATGAGTCAGGAAGTTTTGATAGATTAGCCTAGAGTGGTAATTAGGGACTAGTTCCAGGAGCATCTTATTTATTATGCAAAGGAGCTTACAATATCTTGTAGGAAGTAAATAACCTCTGTGGGTGCCATGAAACGCACCACTACCCACCATCACTCTGGACCTATCACTGTATTCTCATCAAGTCCACAGTACCCTCACAGTGACTTCTAGTCAGTGACTAATCACGGTAGGTACTAATCCATTCTCATAGGATGCAGGTATCCTCTATAGAGCAACTTTGGCTTGAGAACTCCTTGGCCTAGCCTCACCCTTAGTAGAGCTTCAGTCTGAGCTTCTTCCAACCCAATTCTCTTTTCCCCTTTCCTTTCATAGGGTTCTCACTTGCATCATAATATATGGCTCTCCCAGTCTATTCTTGCTCCCTGTCCATTATTCTTCACAGAACTCTATATCCATGGATTTTTCATATTTGAGTCCCCATTGTATAACCTGTTGGCTACAACAGAAAATTTCTCCAATAAATCTGTTTTACAGTTAATCCTAAAAAAATTCAAAATGTGGGAAGGAATGGGATACAAGTGTAGAGTTAAATTATTATGTTTTCTCTGTTTCTTTTTTGTTGATAGTTCTGTTCTTATCTTTATGATAATACTAGGTTACTATCATTTTAAAATATATTGTTATTATCAAAAGATGTTTTTGTAACTTTCATGATAACCACAAAGCAAAAATCTAAAAGAGACAAACAAAAATAACAATCAAGGAATCAAACCACATTACTAGAATAAATCATATGAACACAAAAAGTATAAGAAGAGGAACTACAATAAAACTGGAAAACAAGTTACAAATGACTGCAGTAAGACCTTACCTGTTGACAATTACCACAAATGTAAATATATCAAATTCTCCAATTACAAGACATAAAGAAACTGAATGGATTTAAAAAATGAGACCCAATTCTATGTCACTTATGAGAAACTTACTGCACAGGTAAGGACACATAACTCAAAATGAGAGTATAGAATAAGATATTCCAAGCAAATGGAAGAAAGCAAAAGTAACCAAGCTGGCACTAAACAGTTTTCAAATCAAAAGCAATGAAGAGACAAGGAAAGTCATTATATAATGATAAAAGGATAATTCAGCAAGAAGAAATAATAATTCTAAATATTTATACCCCAATATCATAGCACTCAAATATATGAAGCAAATATTAATAGAACTAAAGGGACAGATACAATTAGACTATGGGACTTTAACCACTCACTTTCAGCAGAAAATCAACAACAACAAAAAAGAGGGACTGGGGATATAGCTCAGTTGGTAGAGTGCCTGCCTTGCAAGCACAAGGCCCTGGGTTCAATCCCCAGCACCACAAAAAAAAAAAATTAAAAAATAAAAAAAAGAGCCAAATTTCAGCCTACACCAAATGGACCTAGCATACATGTACAGAACATCCCATCTAACAGCTGTAGAATGCACATTCTTCTCATTAGCACATGGAACATTCTCCAGGATAGATATAATAGGCCACAAAACAAATATCAACAAATTTAAAAGAACTGGAATCAAACTAAATATGGAATAAAACTAAAAATCAATAACAAAAAAAATTTGGAAATCATACAAGTACATGGAAATTAAGCAACCTACTGGAACGGATTGAGGGAAATTCAAGAAGGAAATTAAAAAGTTTCTTGAAACAAATGAAAATGGTGACATAATATAACAAAACCTATTAGACAAAGCAAAGACAGTACCGACAGAGAAGATTACGGCAATCAATGCCTATAACATAGAAGTGGAATGATCTCAAATAAATAACCTATCTTTGCAACTCAAAGAATTAGAAAAACAAGAACAAACCAATAATAAGGAATGAGATTAAATTTTCAAAAAGTCTCCCATCTAAGAAAAGCCTACGACCAGACAACTGCATTGCTAAGTTCTAACCAAACATTTAAGGAAGAACAAATACCAATTCTTCTTAAATTATTACAAAAAAGTGAAGAAGAGGGAGGCCTTCCAAACTCATTCTACAAGGCCAGAATTACCCTGGTACCAAAATTCGAGGAGGACACAAGAAAAAAATAAAACTACAGAGAAATATCCATGACGAACACAGAAGCAAAAATCCTCACAAAATACTAGTAAACCAAATCCAATAGTACATAAAAGGATTGTTCATCATGACCAAGTGGGATTTGTCTAAGGAGTAAAAGGATGGTTCAACATACACAAATCATAAGCATGGTAAACCACATCAACACAACGAAAGACAAAAACCATATGATCATCTCACTAGACTCAGAACAACATCCTTTTTTTTTACAAATACAATTTTATTTACAAAACAAGCAGAGGGCCAGTTTTGGCTTGACAGCTATAGTGTTCAGAACTGTAAAGGCAAGAGCAGCTGATCTTCTGGTCACATTGGCCAATTTTATTTTTGAAAAGAGATAACACAAAACCAAACAAAACATACAAGTTCTCTGTGACTATGCTCTTTACATCCAACCATAAAAATATCAGACCCTGCTGGGCGTGGTGGCATACGCCTGTAATCCAAGCGACTTGGGAGGTTGAGGCAGGAGGATTGCGAGTTCAAAGCCAGCCTCAGCAACTTAGCAAGGCCCTAAGCAACTCAGTAAGACCCTGTCCCTAAATAAAATACAAAATAGGGCTGGGGATGTGGCTTAGTGGCCGAGTGTCCCTGAGTTCAATCTCTGGTTCCAAAAAAAAAAAAAAAAAAATATCAGGCCCTAATCAATGGACTATCATGTGTAGTTTTTATGACAATATCTGCAAGGACTTCATAACTGCCCTTTTAATGTAGATTCCCATTTAGGGGATTTCAAGTGCTGATTAATCTAGGGATGTTCAACCCTAGGCTTTATAAAAAAAAAAAAAAAGGTTAAGTTACACATATGTGCTTCTAACTTGTCACACCTAAATATTTAAAAGTAAGTTACTGTTTACTTCATGTTGTCTATTAGACTTTTTTTGTTTGTTTTTTGTACTAGGGATTGAACCCAGGGGCACTTTACCACTAAGTCACATCCCTAGCCCTTTTTTTGTTTTTGTGTTTTTGTTTTTTTATTTTGAGATAGTATCTCACTAAGTAGAACAACATCCTTTCATGATAAAAACATTGATAAATCAGGCATATAAGAAACATATGTCGTCATAGTAAAGGGCCTATATAATAAGCTGACAAGTTAACATTACAGTAGGTGGAGAAGAGCTGAAAGCATTCAAGATCCATAACAAAACCAGAATGCCTACTATCAATATTTTTTAACCTAGTACTGCAAGTCCTAACCAGAGAAATCAGGCAAGAGAAATAAATAAAGGATATCCAAACTAGAAAAAAGAAAAAAGAAAATCATTGGGGCTGGGGATATAACTCAGTTGGTAGAGTGCTTGCCTTATAAGCACAAAGCCCTGGGTTCAATCCCTAGCACCAAAAAAAAAAAAAAAAAGTCAAACTTGTTTTTACAGATGACATGATACTAAATAGAAAACCCTGGATTTCACCAAAGAATTTTTAGAATTTATAAATAAATTTTAGCAAAGTTTCAGAACAGGAAGTCAACATACAAAAAATAACACTGCTATACACAAAGAGTAAATTAGCTGAAATAAAAATCAATAACATTTATATTATAATAATATAGTTACAAAAAATAAAATACCTAGGAATAAATGTAAACAAATAAGCTAAAGATCTCTACAATGAATATTCTTTTATATTGCTGAAACAAATTGAAGATACAAAAAATGGAATAAAATCCCATGTTTATGAATTAGAAAAGTCAATATTATTAAAACTGTCCATACTATACAAAGGAATCCACAGATTCAGAGCAAGTCTCATTAAAATTCCAATGACGTTCTTCACAGAACTAAAAAAAATCCTAAAATATACATAAAACCACAAAATGCTCCAAATAGCCAAAGCAATCCTGAATAGAAAGAAGAAAGCCAGAGGCATTACACTACCTGACTCAAAATATTCTGCAAGGCTACAGTCATCAACATAACCTGCTATGAGCATAAAAACCAGACACATAGATTAATGGAACAGAATAGAGAACCTAGAAGTAAACCTCATGCATCTACAGCCAACTGATTTTTTTTATTTTTATTTTTTTTAATTTATTTAATTTTGATCCATTAAGCACAAATGAAGTACAGCTATTGTTTCTCTGGTTGTACACAAAGTAGTGTCACACCGTCTGTGCATTCATGCATGTACAAAGGGCAATGATGTCTGTCTCATTCTGTTACTATTCTTGCCCCCCCACCCCAACCCCACCCCTCCCTTCCCTCTATGCTATCTATCCTTCCTCCATTCTTGTCTCCCTTCCACCCCACATTATGCATCATTATACAGCCAACTGATTTTTATGAAGGTGCTGAGAACACATATTAAAGCTTTATCTAATAGTCTTTTCAATAAATGATGCTGGAAACATTGTGCATCCACATGGAAGAGAATGAAACTAGACCCCTACCTCTCACCAGTTACAAAAATCAATGCAACACTGCTTACAGACTTAAATGTAAGGCCTGAAGCTATGATTACTAGAAAAAAGCATATGGAAAATGCTTCAGGACATTGGACTGAGCAACAATTTTGGGCATAAGAAACCAAAAGATGCATACAGAGAGAGAGAGAGAGAGAGAGAGAGAGAGAGAGAGCGCAAAATCAAAAGTAGATAAATGATATTGCAACAAACTAAAAAGCTTCTGCACAGCAAAGGAAACAATCATTCAAGTAAAAAGACAAACTACAGAACAGGAGAAAATATTTGCAACCTATGCATCTAGCAGGGGGTTAAAAGCCACAATTACAAGGAAATCAAAAACTCAATAGCAAAAGAAAAATATTACCTGATCTAAAAATGTGCAAGACACCACAACAGATATTTCTCAAAAGAAGACATACAAATAGCCAATAAGTTTTTTTAAATGCTTAATATCACTAATCTTGAGGAAATGTAAATCAAAATGACAATGAAGGTCAGGCACGGTGGCACGTGCCTGTAATCCCAGCAGCTCAGGAGCCTGAGGCAGGAAGATCCTGAGTTCAAAGCCAGCCTCAGCAACTTAGTGAAGCCCTAATCAACTTAGGAAGACTCTGACTCAAAATCAAATATTTAAAAAAGGCTGGAGATGTGGCTCAGTGGTTAAGCACTCCTGAGTTCAATCCCTGGTACTGAAAAAAAAGGACAAGTTATCACTTTACTCCAGTGAGAATGATTCTTATCAAAATGACAATAAATAAAAATTGTTGGCAAGGATGTATAGAAAAGCGAACCCTTATGCTCTGTTGGTGGAAAAACAAAGTATTACAGTCATTATAGAAAACAGTATGGAGGTTCATCAAAAAATTAAAAGTGTAATTATTATATGATCCTACAAACCCACTATTGCCTATTTACTTCCATATTTATTGCAGAAATGTTCATTAATTGCCAAGATATAGAAACAACCTATGGGTTCATCAACCTATGAATGGTTTAAAAAATGTGGTATGGTACATAATGGAATACTATTCAGTCATAAAAAGGAACAAGAGCATGTCATTTGTGTCAACATGGATGGACCTTGAGTTAATTATGGTAACTGAAAGAAGCTAGGAACAGAAAGACAAATACCACATGATCTCACTCATGTGGAATCTAAACAGTTGAACTCATAGAATTTAAGAGTAGAACACTGATTACTTGAGGCTGGAGAGAGTACAGGGAAGGGAAGGACTTAAACATGCTAATCAATGGGTCCAAAGTTACAGATAGACGGGAGCAAGAAGTTCTGGTGTACTATTGCAGAGTAGGTGACCACAGATAAGAACAATAACAATAATAATAAACATTTTAAAAATCTAGAGGATTTTGATGGTTTTCATCATAAAGAAATGATAACTGTAGCCAGGTATGCTGTTGCACACCTGTAATCTCAGTGACTTGGGAGGCTGAGGCATAAGGATTCCAAGTTCAAGGCCAGCCTCAGCAACTTAGTGAGACCCTGTCTCAAATTAAAAATGGTTGGGGATGTAGCTCAATTCTAAAGCACCCCTGGGTTCAATCCCCAGTACCAAAAGAGACAGAGACAGAGAGAGAGAAAGAGAGAGAGAGAGAGAGAGAGAGAGAGAAATGAAAACTGGCCAGATAAATATGTATAAGTTGACTTAAACATTAGATAATACATACATTTATTAAAACATCATATGATACCCATTAATACATATGAGAAGATAAAAATAAAAGGATAAGATCAAAATAGGTAAAGGCTCTAAATAGACATTTCACAAATGAATATGTACGAATTCCTAATAAGCACATGCAAAACTCTCAATTAGTCATTAGAAAATGCAAATCAATACCACAATGAGAAATTACTTCACACTAACAGAGTAATAATCAGAAAGACTGACAATAGCAAATGTTAGTGAGGACATGGAGAAATGTCCATGGAATGCTCACATACTGCTGGTGGGAAACCAGACTGATGAAGCCCCTTTAGAAAACAGTCTGATAGTCCATAAATATATTTCTACACTATAATTTAATGAATTTATACACATGTTTTTAAAATGAAAACTACAGTGTTTTAAATATGAGAACCTTATTATCTAAAATGTTAAAAAATAATTGTGAACTGATTATACATATGATGTCCATTTAATCACTGCTTTAGAAACATGTTTACATTTTCATATGTAAAAGGAAGCAGATCAAAACAAAAAAAAGAAAGAAAAAGAAAGCAGTTTGATAGTTTCTCTGAAGATGGAGCATAGAGTTACTATGTGATCTACTAATTTAGCTCCAAAGTATTGACCCAAGAGAAATGAAAACGTGTCCACACAAACACTTTTACATGAAGGTTCAAAGCTGCACTATTCACAATCCAGCACTATTCACTAGTGAATGGAAGATAATATGGTATCCATACAATGGAATAGTATTTAGTGATTTAAAACTGATGTACTGATTAATGCTACAATGTGAATGAACCTTGGAAACATGCTAAGTGAAAAAAGACAGATGCAAAAGGCCATACTTTCTATAATTCTACATAAATGTCCAGTATAAGGAAATCCATAATGACAAAGTATTTTAATGTGGCTACCTTGGGCTGGTAGGGTTGGGGAAAATGGGAAGGAACTGTTAGTGGGTATAGGTTTACTTGGGAAGTGAACAAAACAAGAATGCCCACTATCATCATTTAATCTTTCCTTTTTTTTTTTTTGTACCAGGGATTGAACTCAGGGGCACTCAACCACTGAGTCACATCCTCAGTTTTATTTTGTATTTTATTTAGAGACAGGATCTCACTGAGTTGCTTAGGGTCTTTCTAATTTGCTGAGTCTGGCTTTGAACTTGTGATCCTCCTGCCTCAGCCTCCCAAGTTGCTGGGATTACAGGCGGGCATCACCACACCTGGCTTGGTATTTTCATAGATGAACATGTTCTAAAATTGATTCTGGGGACAGTTATACAACTCTATGAATATTCTAAAAATCAATTCACTGGACACTTTAAGTGGACGAAGTATAAGTTTGGTGAATTATATCTCAATGAATTGGTGGGAAGCACCTGATGCTCATTTTCATTCTCTAAATTTCATTTTAGATTATGGTTTGTGGATAACATCTTAATAAAAACATTTTTAGAAGTCTGACAGACCTGGATTCTGGTCCAACCACTTAACAGCCATGAGTTCTTGGGCAGATTGCTTAACCTAAGTCCTCCAATGTCTTATCTGTAAAGCAGAGATGGTAATAATAGTAACTCCCTGGTAGGATTTTGTATCATGTGCCTGGCACATTGCCAGTGCTATTATTAGCTAATGTTAGCTGTAAGCAGTTGAACCACTTGCCTTAAAAAATCCATGCTCATGGCCTCTCTTGCTTTAAAATCCAACTTCAATATTCGCTATTTCGAAAAAGTTTATAACTTTGATTAGGAGAGAAAACTGACCTTCTTGTAGGACCTACTGGATTCAAACCTAAAAATGTCCTTAAATAACAGCTCTATAATGCAAATAAAGCTTTAAACAAACCAAAGCAAAAACCAAAATTTCTGCCACTTCTGAGGGTTGATGTTAACTAATTTTTCACCTGATTCTGGAAGTTTAAATCAAGATCAGATTAAGAGAAGCTGGCTCTTTTCAGTCAAGCGGTTTCCAGAATCCATGTCTGCTCTGAATGTAGTCCCAGAGTTAAAGTCAAAAGAGCCCCTGAGTGTGGGTCTTGCTATTGTCCCACTTGGATTGCTAGCATATGACTTCAAAAGGCAAACCACACCTTTGAGCTTCTCATACAATTTTCTGCTCCAGATGAATGTGTCAGTGAATATGTCAGGGATGGGTAGTCAGAGGCTAAGGCAGGGTAGAAGAGATGTGGCGTTCATCCTGGTCCCTTGGAAAGACTCTTATTCTTAATGAAGACACTTATTGTTCTTCATGAACCTGAAATAACTTATATTCATGTAACTTATCATTGGAGCCCTTTGTTAAAGGTCCTATCACACAGCTCACACAAGTGCCTTCCATATTTCCTTAATAATACCTGTTTCAAGAAATGATTTCCTCTACCCATCAGCAACTCCAATAAAACATTCATTGAGATGGGAAACGCTAAGTTGATACCACATTACCAAAGACTCCTTTTGGAATATAACATAATCACAATGTTTTACTTAATACCTATATTTCCCTCAAGAGTCTATGTTCCACAAGAAAAGAGCTCTTCTATTCCTTGTTCACTACTAAATTCCCATCAAACAGTATAGGACTTTACACATAGTAGGTGCTCAATAAAGTATACATTGGATTAATGATCAACACATGTAACAATGGACTAATTCCTAGTGTCAAGAACATGGGATAATCAAGAATTCAACTAGAGACCTTGGATTTCCAAATGAGATGGTCCTAAGAAATGATCTTAATGCAAAACAACTTGGTTGAAGAAATATTAACCATTTACCTGTGCTGGGTAAGCACGTTTACAGCTGAAGGATGATTTGCACAATAAGCCAGATACATAGATTTAAAATGAGGCATGAGATTCAGCAGACAACCTCCTACTTTGTGTTGGTTTTCTGGAAACCTGTAAGCAAAACACGTGAAATACAAAATGTAAAATAGGAAACAGAAGGTGAAGGAAGATGGTTCCAATTGAACTTGACAGCATGTAAACCTTTTGACTGTTTTGCCACAGTTAAAAATGAAACTATCCTGTAATCCCAGCACTTGGGAGGCTGAGGCAGGAGGAACACGAGTTCACAGCCAGCCTCAGCAACTTAGCGAGGCCCTAAGCAACTCAGTGAGACCCTGTCTCTAAATATAATACAAAATAGGGCTGGGGATGTTGCTCAGTGGTGGAATGTCCCTGAGTTCAATCCCTGGTTCCAAAAAAAAAAAAAAGAAACTATATCAGAACCGTTTTATCCATGAAATGTAGGCTTTTGAGTACTGCTTTAAACTCTAACCACCAAACACAGCTATAATACTTATTTCAGATGCTTACTAGGAATTAGTAGAATTGTTTTTTTGTTTCTAAGATGCTTATATTCAAATTTAGCTTGACACATTAAAAATACTCTAAACTGATATATATGAAGTTCAAGTACAGGCAAAACTAATCAAATCCAAAAGTGACACACCATAAAAGAACATGATATAGTCAGTCCTGTTGGCCTGGTTGTTGCTAGGCAGGGTGGCCTCAAGATTTTTGAAATTAATTTTTAAAATTACAAGTCACATCTTTTTGTTTGTAGAAAAATCTGAAGAGCAGAGAAAGAAAAAGTTACTCAAAATCGCGTTTCTATTATATCTACGATAACAATTTTGGCACATTCCATGGGCTTTTATATCTATGTGTTTCTCCATAGAACAGCAAAGATTATGAATCTAGTTTGCAAAACTGCCCTTATCCCTCAGTAAACATCTTTCCATATCAATTATCTAGATCTCTACTGGCATCTGAAGTGGCTCCTCAGGTCTCTGTAGTTTAGGATCTTTCCATCTTTCTCCCTGGACAACCCCCAAGCTTCAAAAAGTCAAAGAAACAAGCAACCACCCCCATTTTGTTTATAGAGATGAAAGTTACCAATGTCTCCAAGATATTGTATTTGGAAAATTAATCTCACATCAGAAATACATTGTCTGATGACTATGACTGTTAACTTTGTAGTATAAAGTTGAATATCTCAGCAACCAGCCATCAAAATATGTTGTAATTCATATAAAAATATACTTTTCCTTCCCCACTTTCTATGTGTTTCAACACCTAATATAATAGACACAATATTCAGAATGAGTAAAAGACAGAAAACGGGCTGGGGGTGTAGTTCAGAGAGCTTGCTTAGCATGCACAAGACCCTGGGTTCAATTTTCTTCAGTACTAGAGAGCAAGAGAGAACAAATGTGTGAAAGAGAATAATCTGAATGACTTTTCCAAGTAATGTGCAATGTACCAAAGAAAATATTTACTCAATGTCAAAGGTGTCATCCATGGTCAATTAAGAACTTATATATCTCTTACAGTGATCAGAAGCAGTAAAAGTAAATTGATGTGTTTTAAAGTCAGAAATAATTTACCAAATGTAGAGCACTCATATATATCTAGTGCTTTGATACTGCCAACAACACCACCTAGTGCATTTTCTCTGTATTGTTACTTTTTTCTGGGACAATGTATCAAAGCTGCAACAAATGCATAAATATAAAGCACTCTTATCTAAGGCAGCAGTTAAGACAAGAACAACTCAATGTTGTTGGCCATCCTAACAAATATGCCACACTTACTTTGAACATTCTTCCAAGGCTTGACAGAGTGTCTGTTGAAATGTACATACTTCCTCAAAGTTTCCCAGTAAAGATGTAAACTCCACAGTACTCAGGCTGAAGAAAAAAAAATGCATGGACATTCAGTTAACAGAATTTAAGGATGCTGTTAGATATCTATCGATAGCCTAGTTAGCAGAGGGATTGCTAACATCTAGCAAATATAAGGGAAGTAATCCCTGTATTTTAACTGTTGCTTCTTAATTTCCACCAACTCTAGGGTCTTGGGTAACCTTTTAAATTTCTTTCTGTGGTTCCTTTTTCTATAATAGCAATCTTAAACAAGATGAGCGGTAATATGGGGGCATTTAGGTAGTTTATAAACCCATGAGGAAAATCAATAATGAGTGCATAAAATCTAAGCATTCTAAATAGATAACATACATCAGGACTGGGAATACATGTAAAAACTTTTGTGCACCATCTTCTAGAGGAACTGGACAAGTAATTGAAAGACACATGCTCCAATAACACACAGGAAAAAAACAGCAAAATCATCTTTTTCCTGAACTAAAATGCTCATAAATCAACTAAAGAAAATCTTTATGATAGGAAGTAAGAGGAAGGAAATAGTACTAGTGTTTATTTGTTCATTTTTGGAATGGAGTAGAGTCAACTAAAGGCAAACTGGATAATTTTATCTAGGGCCTCTGTATGAAGAATATACTTGTCCAGTTTTCCCTTACCAAACAGTAAGTGATAATAAGAACAAGGTCCACTCCTCATACAGTGATGAACACTTATACAAGCTTTTAACAAATAAGAACTCATTTTAACAACCTTATAATAACTCTATGAGATAGGTACTACTGCTGCATCCATTTTACAAGTAAAACAACCCAGGCCCAGAGAGGTTAAACACATCAACCAAAGTCACAAAGCCAATAAACTGCACAGACAGAAATTGAACCAAAACATCCTAGCTCCAGAGTCCATGCTCCCAACCACTTCTGAAGAGAAAATTTTCCAAAGATTTGCTCAAAAGGCTAGTGCTTGCCACTTGTTCTTTCTCCTTAAGAATAAAATGATCTTCAGAGAGAATTTCCAAGAGAATATTTTTGCTAAGAAAAAATGGGAAGACCCAAACAAACATCTCCAGTAACCCCTAGAGTATAAAAAGCTTCCAGTTCCTCTGCTATAATGCCCTCCTGAACCACAAGCTGGAAAACCCTGGTGATGGGTGTCAAAAGCGAAACTGTTAGCAGCCAGCTTCCTGGCCGGCTGCTCTGTAGCAGCCAGGCCCTGAGTCAGGCACTTACTTAAGCCTGACTGGGAGCTTCTCCAGCACCTTCAGGGTCAGACAATAAACAGCCTGGTTTTCTGAGATCACTTTGGGGCTGATCAGATAGTCAGAACTAATGGAAACTTACTATAACTACACTCCGAGTATATTTAGGAACAATGCAGGTCTGACTCAGGTCTCTCACCTCCTCTGCCCTGGCTCTTGGCCTATCTTTTTCTCTCACTGTTTCTTGATTGCTAATCAGTCTCTTCCTATTTGAAATCTTACCATGTCCCCACCCAAGTTTACCACTTCAATTTCTCTCTTCTCTGCTTATCACCTCCAGAAAACATAAAACATATTTCACCTGGTATCGAGAGACATGGTGGATCCAGCCTGGTCTCTTACTGTCTGCGCATAGGCAAGGCAGGAAACCTCTCTGGGCTTCAGTCTTTCTTTTTAACTCTATTCAACAGAGAGAGTAATTTCTCCCAGGGCACTAGACCCTGAGGTTCCATTCGACTCTAAGGACTATGATTCACAGCAAACTTCATATTTTACATAGCAATAACAACCAAAAACTATGTTGTTGATCATGTTTAAACTCTTCCCACAAAGGAGTACACAATCCTTTCATACTGAAGAAAGATTCCTTTAATGTCATAAGAACAAGTCAGAAATTCAGCAAGACATACCTAAACATGATTTGGAAAAAGGGAGACAAATAGTGAAAAATATGAAACTCATTTAAGTTGATAGTAGGCAACTGTCTAGCAAAAGTAAGCAAGTTCAAGGTCTAGGCAAGGAAACTTAGAGAGACTCTGCCTCAAAATAAAAAACAAAAAGGGGCATCCCTGGGTTCAATCCCCAGCACCAAAAAATAAATAAAATAAAAGTCAGTTCCTATGGAGGTAAAAGGGGAAACTTCTGTCCTTCATTCCTTGGATTGATTGTTAAATTTTCTATTTTCCTTATATATCATGATCTCTAATAATATGTAATCAATTAAAATCACACAAATAAATGCAGTTAGCCTCTATTTGTTAAATATGTTGTGCCTAGAAGCATAAAAAATTAAATGGTCCAAAGTTTTCTTTCATGAAAACTAAGTTTTCATTTCTGGCCTTTGACAATCTCTTCAGATTTCTAACACCAAAATAAGGTTCAAACATTTTGTTTTAAAGAACACTTTGATATCTCATTATCATTCCCATGTGCTCAGCAAAATATTGGCTTGAATTGCTCTTCTGAACATCCACAAAATGCTACACTCATTCCATTCTCACAGCGTGGGAAAGAGACTCTGCACATGAGAATTTCCAGTTCATGTGCTTTCTAAATAAAAACACCAGGAAGTCCTTTGTAAGGTAAAATAAGACATGTCACTTGAAAAATGTACTAGATACATGGAAAGTAAAAACATTTTTCAAAGTTCATCTCATAGGTGTAAAGAGTAAAATAATGGTTACCAGAACCTGGGAAGGGTATGAGGAAGGAGGCATGGGGAGAGGATGATTAACAGGTACAACTGCATAAGAGGAATAACTTCTAATATTCTATAGCACCATAGAGTAACATGGTTGATAACAATTAACTGTATATTTCAAAAAAACTGGTAGAAAGGCTTTTGAACGTTCCCAACACAAAGAAAACAAATTCTTAGAGTGCTGGATATACCAATCTGTTGGATCTGATCATTACACATATGTATTGAAACTTCATACTCTATCCATAAATATGTACAATTATTATTTGTCAATTAAGATTTAATTTTTTAAAAAAAGTTAAATGAGGAAGATGTAAAAATGTACAAGATAAAAAATTATAACAGGCAGAAATTCAGATCTGCTCATTCCTTTCACAGAAAGCCAGCCAAGCTCTCCAAAACCAACATCTTGCATAATTTCTGTTGCCCTGACCGTGTTCTTGGCAACCTGTGATCTGTGGAAATTCTTCTAAAGGGCAAAATCAATTATTCAGTGACATAAGAGTAATGACTCCATATGCTGACATTATCTTTCTTTATTTAGCAAGGAGTTTAAAAGGAAAATCTTACTTGTTATTGGATTGCAAGGGTCTTAAGTATGTAACAAGAAGAGACTGAAGTTCTTTAGCATATTCTCTTTCAGTGTCCAAGATGTTCTGTAACACCTATGGAGAAACAAAGGTTAAGGTATTATAATTATAAAGAGAGTCCAAGGTCAAAAACAGCTTTACATCTTTTAACCAAATTACTAGCCAAAAAGGCCTTATTTACTTAGGCTGGCACAGCAAGTAAGGAGCTCAAAATCTGAATGCACTTTATTTTAATCTAGCAAAGTACTCTAATAATCGACAACTAGTTACATTGCACAACTAATTCAAACACAATTTTTCAGAGTCACCCATATTTGGAGGAGCCTTGCCATTTGTATGTTCGAAATGCTTTTGTGTGTGAATAATTTGATCCTCAGGAAAGTGCACAGTTAGTTAACAAAAGATTATGAGCCCCATTTTATGGATGAGAAAATTGAGACCAGTTACTTTAAGACATAGAGATTCAATGTCAAGATAATTTAAGGATAACTGTGATGTCAAGCATCACAAAATATGGGAAAGGGGATATAATTCAGTGGCAGAGCACTTGCCTTGCATATGTGGTGTCCTGGGTTCCACTTCAGCAACACACACACACACAGGCAAAATTTAAAACTCACCTTTTTGTTTGGTACCAGGGATTGAACCCAGGGTGCTTAACTACTGAGCCACGTCCCCAGCCCTTTTCAATATTATATTTAGAGACAAGGTGTTGCTGAGTTGCTTAGGGCCTCACTAAGTTGCTGAGGCTGGCTTTGAACATGCCATCCTCCTGCCTCAGCCTCCTGAGCTGCTGGGATTATTACAGGCATGTGCCACCTTGCCCAGCAATTACCAAATATTTTTATGTTAGGTTTCCAATAAGTCCTTCTGAGAACAAAATATGAAGATAGTGGGAATTTTTAGGCAGGATTAAAATGAACCTTTTAATAAAGGTAAAGGGTGATAGTATGAATAATTCAAAAAAGGAGGCTGAATTGTGAGAATTTTAACAAGGGAAAAAATATAGTACCTATCAGTATTATAAGTTACATAAAATCCTACAGGAAAAACAACCAATATATGGGTCTACAGTTTCTCTTCCTCACTATTGCTAGGGTCATGCCTCATTTCCTAGCCCCTTCTGGAGGTACAATCTTCATTTCAAGCTTACACACGACCAGGTTAATATTTCGGTATGTACTTCTTCATACCTTCTAATTCATTCAACAAAAATTTACTAAGTGCCTCCTGTATGACAATTTCTGAGCTGCCCATGGGGAGTTTCCATTCCATTTGCAGAAGGAGACATTAGATAGGGGATTACAAGACAGAGTGAGACATTCTTAGCTTTAAGAAGCATATTAGTCTGCCAGAATGCCAGACAGATACAATTGGCTGTCCGCATCTGCAGGTTTCATATCCACTGGGTTCTGTATCCATGGGGTTCCACATCCATGGGATTCAATCAAGCACAGACTGAAAGTATTTTTAAAAAATTGCATCTGTACTTAACATGTATAAACTTTTTTCTTGTCATTAAATAATACAGTATGACAACTATTAACACAACATTCACATTTATTAGGTATTATAAGTAGCCTAGAGACTATTTAAATTATACAAGAGAATGTGCACAGTTATATGCAAAGATTATGTGTGCCCTTTTGAGAAAGGGACACAGCATTCACAGATTTTGTTATTAGGTAGGGGGGTCCTGAAACCAATTCCCTGCAAATAGCAAAGAGTGGCTATACTCACAAGACAATGCATGATGATCTGCTTTTGAAAGATGGGATGGCCCAAGCAAGTAGAGACCCAGGTAACTGTGGGCTTTCTAGGAAACAACTGGACTGGAGGATGGTAATCCTGACTCTGCTACTGACTGACAGGTTACTTCAGTTTTAATGCTTAACTCACCTCATCTCAGATTGTGACATTTCAGTTACCTCAGGGACCATTGTGAAGAAGTAGTGAGCTACTGTACAGGTAAGTGCTGGGTGAGTGGAAAATAGTCTGTCTAATTTAAGAGGTTTAAAAGGTGTTTCTCAATAGCAGCATTACTGACCTTTTTAATCCCTGTGGTGTGAGGGGGTGCCCTGTGCATCATGGGATGTTTAGCAGCATCCTTAGCCTCTACCCACTAGATTCCAGGTGTGTCCTACCCCATATCCCACTTATAACAAGCAAAAATGTGTCCAGATATTGCCAAGTGTCATCTAAAAGGCAATACTGCTGCCAGTTAAGAATCACTGACTTAGAAGACCACAGGGTAGCTTCAAAAGCTAGGAGTTAAGTTGTAACCCTCACCCAGTCACTCTTGTCTACTTTCAGTTCCTGTATTCCTCAGAAACTATTCTCTAAAAATGTAAATACAGGGGTCTGAAAGTACTCATATTTTCTGAGGTTAATCCAGTGATGGGAAAGAAATGTTATCCCCTATAGATAATCTAAACACAACAAAGGACATTAGAAAATTTGGAATGAATTATAATGAAACACAACATACAAAAACTTAAGGAATACAGTTAAAGTAGTGCCTAAAGTTGTAACGAGTTATATTTAGAAAGAAGAAAGATGATTTCTGATTTCCAGTCCAGCATACAAGGAGCTTGGATGTTGTTACTCCATCCTAACAAAAAGTAAATAGCCAGACAAAACAAAAAATAGCAACAGATTTTTCTTAGATCACTCAGAAAAGTGAGGTCATAGGAGCACTGCTACTCCAAAAGGTTGAGAAACAGTTGATAAAGAGAATTACAATTTATCAGAGCAGATACCCACAGTTAGAAGCCTCTACAGGAATCAGGACCAGGGCAGGAAAACCTGAAGATTTAATTGACAAGATTTGTAGGGGCTCAGTATGGACACATCTGAGAATTGAGAACTCCAGGGGGGGTCGGTATTAAGGGAATACATCCACACTTCTTTGAGTTTTATCTCCAGAAGTCCTATCACTTGTCCTAGTGAAGAACAGAGGAAATATCCTCATGCTTTATACAGGAGGAGGGGGAAAGCAGGCACTTTGAACAACACGAGACCATTCTGTTCTTAAAATGTCCTGACCTCAGGAGAAACTTCCAGCACACAAGTTATTGGAGTTTTTTGTTTGTTTGTTTGCTTTTTTGTTTGTTTTGAAACTGGGGATTGAACCCAGGGGCGCTTAACCACTGAGCCACATCCCCAGCCCCATTTGGTATTTTATTTAGAGACAGGGTCTCACTGAGTTGCTTAGAACCCAGGGGCGCTTAACCACTGAGCCACATCCCCAGCCCCATTTGGTATTTTATTTAGAGACAGGGTCTCACTGAGTTGCTTAGGGCCTCACTAAGTTGCTGAGGCTGGCTTTAAACTCGCAATCCTTCTGCCTCAGCCTCCTGAGTCACTGGGATTACAGGCGTGCGCCACCACACCCAGCATTATTAGAGTTTCATGAGAGCTTAAACAGACATGGGGAAGAGAAATGCTCAACTCCAGCCATCTTCTAGCCTTCAGAGTGGAAGAAGGGAAAACACACTACTGCACTGCTCTCCTCTAGCCAGCCTGCCCCACCTAAGAGTGGGAACTGAGAAATAGTGGAGAAGTTTACAGTACAGTGGCACTACAAAAAGTGTACTATACATGTAATAGGAATACCAGAAATAAAGGAAAGTAAGAAATGAATAGAAGAAATATTTAAAATAATAATGGCTGAGAATTTCCCCAAAATTCACGTCAGACACCAAACCACAGATTCAGGAAGCTCAGGGAACAACAAGCACAATAAATGCAAAAAAAAAAAAAATCTAGGCATATAATATTCAGACTCCAGATAACAAAGACAAAAAAAAATTTTGAGGAAGATTTTTGAGCAGTAAGCCTAATTTGCAAGAAATGTTAAAAGTTCTTCAGAGAGAAGGAAAATGACATAGATAGATCAGAAAAATGGATGTATATATAAACTTCCATTTTTTCCCATTCTTGATTTACCTAAGAGGCAATAATTTATTCAAAACAGCAATGATGTGTTTGATTATTTGTGTATATGTATACACTTAGGTATGCTTATATATAAGTAAAATGAATGACATCAAGGATGAAATAAAGAAGAGATTAGGACAAATTTGTTATTATAAGGTACTTGTACTAAATGTGGATATAGTGCATACCTTGTATAGTATTATTTGAAAATGAACTTGGATTGGTTGTTAATGTGTATTGTAAACTCTAGGGCAATCACTAAAAACAGTTTTAAAACATTATGATTGACATGCTGAGAAAATGGAATCCTATAAAATGCTAAATTAAAACATTAAAAAAACAGAAAAATGTAGAAGACAAAAACAGAATGAAAATAAGGGCAACAAGTTGGGCACTCCTATATTCCCAGTGCCTCAGGAGATTGAGGAAGGAGGATCCCAAGTTTGAAGCCAGCCTCAGCAACTAATGGAGGTCCTAAGCAATTTAGCAAGACCCTGTCTCAAAATAAGAAAAACAAAAGGGTTGGGGTGGTGGCTTGGTGGTTAAGCACTCCTGGGTTCAATTCCCAGTACAAAAAAAAAGAATAAACAAGGGCAATAAATAGAAAGCAGCAACAAATATGGTAGGTATTCAACTATATTGATGGCTATTTTAAGTGTCAATGGATTAAATATACTAATTAAGAGACACATATTTTCAAAATGGATAAGAAACCAAGGCCCAAACATGCTATTTACAAGAAATGCAATTTAAATACAAAACATACATAAATGAAAAGGAATGGAGAAAGAGATATCATGTTGACATTAATGAAAAGAAAGTTTGATGACAGGTATGGTGGCATGCACCTGTAATCTCAGAACCTCAGGAGCCACTTAGTGAGACCCTAAGCAACTTAATGAGAACCTGTCTCTAAACAAAGAACAAAAGGATGCGGCTCAGTGGTTTAGCACCTGTATGTTCAAATCCCTAGTTCGAAAAAAAAAAAAGAAAGCTGGAATTACTAAGTGATAGAAGCTAATCTGAATCCTACACAGTGTATAATTCCAACTATATGATATTCAGGAAAAGAAAAAACTATGCATATTGTTAAAAAATCAGTGGTTGCCAGGGAAGGATGACTAGGCAAAACACAGAGAACTTTTAAGGTTGTGAAACTATTCAGTATAATTCTATAATGTTGGGTAAATGTTATTATATGTGTTATGTATAATATTTGTCAAAACCCATATGCTGTGTAGACCAAAAGTGAACCCTGATGTAAACATGAACTTTGAATGATAATGATGGGTCATTTTAGATTAATTGATTATAGTAAATGTACCACTGGGGTGCAGGATGTTGATAGTAGGGGAGGTTATGCATTACGGGAATTCCCTGTACTTTCCATTCAATTTTGCTGTGAACCTAAAACCACTCTAAAAACAGTCTATTTTAACAAAAAGAAGAAAGATCTCAGATTAATAACTTTACTTTCTATCTTCAGAAACTAAAAAAAGAAGAGCAGACTAACCCCAAAGCAAACAGAAGGAAACAAATATTAAAAATTAGAGCAGAAAATGATGGGAAAGAGTACATAAAAACAATAGAGAAAAGTAAGGAAATAAAAAAATACTTCTTAGAAAAGATCAGCAAGATTGACAAACCTTTAAGCTAAACTAATTGTTAGCTGACCAAGACAGAAAAGACAAAAGACTCAATGTAATAAATGAAACATTGCAGAAATAAAAAGCAATAGAAGAAAAAACTACCAGTAATTGTATGTCAACTAATCAAATACCTAGGTGAAACGTCTAGAAATGTCTAGAAAGACACAAAACTGAATCCTGACTCACAAAAAGGTAGAAAATCTGAATAGAGGTATAACAAAACATTGAATTCATAATCAAGACAACTTCCCACAAATTAAAGCCTAGAATAGCATGGTTTAAACACTGGTAGATTCTACTAAAAAGCAAAACTAATATCAATTCCTTACAAATTCTTAAAATCTGGAAAAAGAAGAACAAAGTTGGAGGGTACACACATCCCAATTTCAAAGCTTACTACAAAGCAACACTAATCATGATAGGACAGTACTCCAAAGTAGTCCCCAGAATTGAAAAAACCCTTTTTCAAAATGCTAATGCTGTTCTTCACAGAAATAAACAATTCTACTTCATATGGAACTAAAAGAGACCCTGGATAGACAAAGTAATCCTAATCAAAAAGAACAAAGCTGGAGGCATCACATTACCTGACTTCAAAATACACTACAAAGCCATAGTAATAAAAACAGCATTTTTTTTTTTTTTTCGGTGTTGGGGACTGAACCCAGGACCTTGTGCTTGCAAGGCAAGCACTCTACCAACTAAGCTATATCCCCAGGCCAAACAGCATGATACTGACATAAAAACAAACATGCAGGTCAATGGAACAGAAATAACAATTCACAAGTAAATCCACACATTTATAGTCAATTGACAAAGGTGCCAAGAACACACAATGACAAAAGGACAGTTTCTTCAATAAATGATGTTGAGAAAACTGAATAGACACATGCAGAAGAATGAAAACAGATTGTGGTTTGATACTATATACAAAGATCAACTTAAAAATAAAGAGCTGGGCATGGTGGTGCACACCTGTAATCTTAGTGGCTTGGGAGGCTGAAGCAGGAGGATTGCAAGTTCAAAGCCAGCCTCAGCAAATTAGCGAGGCCCTAAGCAATTTAGCAAGACCCAGGTATTAAGGGGGGGGGCCCAGGCGGCATGTGGCTCAGTGGTTAAGCACCCCTGGGTTCTTAATAAATAAAAAATAAAGGGTTGGGGATGTAGCTCAGTGGTAAAGTGTCTCTGGGTTCAATTCTCAGTATCAAAAACAAAAAAAAAAAGGTAAAAGACTTACATGTAAGACTAAATGTTAAACTAATATACAAAAACAGTGGGGAATCTCATCCATTCCATTGGTCTGGATGATGATATTTTCAGATGACACCACAAAAGCACAAGAAACAAAAGCAAAAAAGACTAATGGGATTACATCAAACTAAAAAGCTTGCATACAGAAAAAGATCACAGAATAAAGAGATTATCAACAGAACAGGAGAAAATATTTGCAAACTACACATCTGATAAGGGGTTAATATCCAAAATATATAAGGAAATCAAACAACTCAATAGCAAGAAAAGAATCAGATTTTAAAATGACAAATGGTCTGAATAGATATTCTGAAAATAGCATAAACAAATCACCAACAGGTATATTTAAAAATGCTCAACACTCCGGGCGTGGTGGCGCACGCCTGTAATCCACGCGACTTGGGAGGCTGAGTCAGGAGGATCGAGAGTTCAAAGCCAGCCTTAACAACTTAGAGAGGCCCTAAGCAACTCAGTGAGACCCTGTCTCTAAATAAAATACAAAAAACAGGGCTGGGGATGTGGCTCAGTGACCAAGTGTCCCTGAGTTCAATCCCTGGTTCAAAAAAAAAAAAAAATGCTCAACATCACTAATCATCAGGGAAACCCAAATCAAAACCACAAGAAGATATCACCTCAAACCTGTTAGAAAAGTTATTGTCAAAAAGATGAAAGATTGGGCTTGGGATGTAGTTCAGTGGTAGAGTACTTGCCTAGGATGCATGAGACCCTGGAGTTTGATCCCCAGCACCAGGACAAAGATAACAAGTGCTAGCAAGTATGTAGAGAAAAAGGAATTCCTGTACATTGCTGGTGGGAATATAAATTAGTATAGCTATTATTTGAAAAAATGGAAATTCAGCAAAAAAAACCCTAAAAATAGAACTACCATGGAATCCATCAATTGGTGTATATCCAAGGAAAATGAAATCAGTGTGCATTCCCATATTTATTGTAACATTACTTGGTGTAGTCAAGAAACAGAATCAACCTAAATATCCATCAGTGGGTAATTAGTGGATAAAGGAAATGTGGTATATATGCACAATAGAATACAGTTCCGTCCTTTAAAAAGAGGAAATCTTGCCATTTGTGATGACATGGAAGAACCTGGAGGACATCATATTAAGTGGAATAACCTGGGCACAGAAAGACTAATACTGCATCATCTCCTTTTATGTGGAATCTAAGAAAATTCTGTAATTGAACTATAGAATAGAATGGTGGTTGTCAGGGGCTGGGGCAGTTGTAGGGGCAGAGTTAAAGTGATGGTGATCAAAGAGTGCAGAATTCACATTAGATAGAAGGAATAAGTTCAAAAGTTCTATGGCACAATATGCTGACTATAGTTAAAAACAATATAAGGTTTTCTTGAAAAATGCTAAGAGAGTAGATGTTTAAGCATTCACCCCAAAACTATGTGAGGTAATGCATACGTTAATTGGCTGGATTTAGTCATTCCACAATATACTGTGTACTTCAAAGCTTCCTGTGGTACATGATAAATACTAATCTCTCAATCTAAAAAATAAAATAATATTTAAAAGATAGTGTAGTATTGACATAAAGATAGATATATAGATCAATAGAGAACTGCAGGAAGCCATCCATGACTGGTATGAGAATAGGGTGAGGTTCAAGCCATTAACCAGGAATGCCTGGACTTAGGAACTCACAGTGGGATAGCCACTGTTGGAGAATGCCTGAGTCACATGGTATCCTGCATTAGCTCACTGCTCAGGTTGCAGTACAAGCAGCTGAGATGGGAGTGACCTGCTAGGGACAAACTGCTTACCTCCACCCCTACCTTGTTCTTCTCTAAGCTTCTACTGGTCTCTTTTGATCTGTACTGATATAAATAAAGCAAATGCAAGCTCCTTCCTTTGTTAGAACCAGACCCTTCTGGATGGTTACACCCCTGCTCTTAAGATATCCTTGCCTTTTGTCTTATTTCCTGATATATAAATTTCATAGCTTTTATTTCACAGCCAGCCCATCCCTTCAACAGGAACCCTTTCCCTTGCCCATGTGGGATGTGAGCAAGAGAGAACAATTGTGATTCTAGAAATGAAACCAAACATCTTTGGTCAACTGATTTTGACAAGAATATAAAAACCATTCAATGGGGAAAGAACAATCTTTTCAACAAATAGTGCTTAGAAAACAGGATATCCAAATGCAAAAGAAAGAATTTATATCCCTACCTCACACCATTTATAAAAAATAAATTCAAATGGATTTAAGAGTTAAGCTACAGCCAGGCCCAGTGGTGCACGCCTGTAATCCCAGTTACTCAGAAGGCTAAGGCAGGAAAATAGCAAGTTTGAGACCAACCTGGGTGACTTAGTTATACCCTGTCTCAAAACAAAAAACAAAAAGGGCAGGGGTGTAACTCTGTGGTAGAGTGCTTCTGAGTTCAATCCCTAGTACCTCAAAAAAAAAAAAAAATCTAAAAGTATTAAACAGAGGAGGAAATCTTTGTGAGTCTGGACTTGGCAACAGATTCTTGGATAATACCAAAAGGATTAGCAACAAGAAAAAAAAAAGGTAAATTGGAATCCATCAAAACTGAAAACATTTCAAAAAAGTAAAAATAAAACTTACAGAATGGAAGAAATATTTTCAAATCATATCTATGTTAAGAGTCTAGTATCTTAGAATACATACAGAACTCTTACAACTCAAAAATAAAAATAATTAATTAAAAGTTGGCAAAGGATTTCAATAGACATTTCTCCAAAGATTTACAAATGGCCATTAAGTATACTCAAAATCATCAATCATTCGGAAAATGTTAATCAAAACCACAATGAGATACTACTTTGCACTCACTAGGGTAGCTGTGATAAAACTTTAAAAACAGACAATAGAAAGTGTTGGTGAGAATGTGGGGAAACTGGAACCTATGTACATTGCTTATAAGAATGTAAAACATTCCAGCTACCATGGAAAACAATTTGACAATTCATTAAAAGGACAAACAAAGAGTTACTATATAACTCAGCAATTCTCCTAAAGAAATGAAAACATATGTCCCCCAAATTTACACACAAGTGTTCACAGCAGCATTATTAATAATAACCAAAAAATTGGGACCAACCCAAAGGTCCATCAGCTGATAAATGGATAAACAAAACATGGTGTATCCATGCAATAGAATATTATTCATCTCTAAAAATAAATATTGATATAAGCTACAATATGGATGAAACTTAAAAATAATTATGCTAAGAAGCCAGACACAAAATATTATGAATTATATAATTCTGTTTATTTGAAACTTCCAGAATAGGTAAAATCCAAAGAGACATAAAATATATAAGTAGTTGTCAGAGGATGGGGGATATGGGGATTGCTAATGAGTTTCTTACTGGACTGATGACAATGTTAAAAAATTAAATGAGATAGTGTTCTTCACTGTACAACTCTGTGAATATAATAAAAACAATGAATTATACACTTGAAATGTTGAATTACATAGTATGTGAATGATATCTCAATGAAGCTGTTATTATAAAAAACAATCAAAGCACTGATTTTTCTTCTATTAATAAAAGCTTTTCTGGTTCATCTCTGACCCCAAGGCCTTATCCAGTGCTGTGTGATGTCCAAACCTCAAGTTTACCCATCATCATAGCGCTCTACCCAGCTCAGCTGTTGTTCACTGCAGTACTTCAAACACTTATACTCATGCTCAGCCCTAATATTCATTTTCTTATTCATAGAAATGGATAGAACTGTCCTAGAATTCAACAGTACCATATTCTATTAAGAATTAAGGAGGAGGCAAGACTCATATACAGATTGCTTTATTTAAAAAATATTTTAGTTGTCTATAGTATTTGTATTGGGAATCAAAAACGATGGTGTCATGCCTTCCTTCTTATTTTGAAGAGGGAATTAAATCTTCTCATCATATTTTTGTTCATATATTTTCTAAAATGATTGTCTGGTAGTAAGCCATCTCATATCCTCATCCTCCCTTCAAGCACTGTTGTCTATAACAGTCACACCACACGAATTATAATGTCTATTGAAATAAAGAAAAACAGAACACTCAATGCCTGAAGGGAATTTTCTTCTTCCTTTTTAAAAATTTTATTTTAGTTTTTGCAGTGCTGGTCAAATTTTATTGACCCCAGGACCTTGCATATGCTAGGAATTTGCTCTGCTGGAGGGAACATTTAAATTAGAAAAATTATGGATATTCCAGGTGCAGTGGTGCACACCTGTAATCCCAGCAACTCTGGAGGCTGAGGCAGGAGGACCAAAAGTTCCAGGCCAACTTCAGCAACATAGCAAGACCCTGTCTCAATAAAAATTAAAAAGGGTTAGATGTGTAGCGCTGTGGTAGAGTGCTCCTGGGTTAAATCTCTAGTACCACACACAGGAAGGAAGGAAGGAAGGAAGGAAGGAAGGAAGGAAGGAAGGAAGAAAGGAAGGAAAGAGAGGGGGGGAGGGGAGGAGGGAGTAAGGAAGGGAAGGAGGGGGAAGAAAAATACAGATATCTTCATTATAAAATTTGATTTTGTTGGTAGGCTTTTGATGACTTCCTCTATTTCATTGCTTGAAATTGATCTATTTAAGTTGTGTATGTCCTCCAGATTCAGTTTGGGTGGAACACAGGCAACAACAGGTGTTGGTGAGGATGTGGGGAAAAGGGTACACTCATACATTGCTGGTGGGAGTGCAAGTTGGTGCAGCCACTCTGGAAAGCAGTGTGGAGATTCCTTAGAAAACTTGGAATGGATCCACCATTTGACCCTGCTATCCCACTCCTTGG